>JANQDE010000002.1:4745994-4766858 GCA_037157785.1 Cephalotes varians | reverse complement strand
ACACACACACACACACACACACACACACACACACACTCATATGATTCTTTATTAATAGTGTTGCGTGCAAAATAACATATCTTTTGTCTCGCATATTTTTGATAACATAAAAAACATAATTAGTTTTTCCTTTTTTTATCTCTTATTAACATCCGTAACATTATCTTAACTATAATTTTTTATGAACAGACAAATAGGGAACCTTTTAACTGCTTAACTAAAATTCAGTTAATTCTCTTACTGCAATATTTTCAGATAGTGAGGCGTTTTTATCATGATTTGGAAAATGAAATACGCTGTTATATATTCTGGTTTTGATAAAGTAAAAGACTGTTTTTTGTCTAATTCTTTCTATCTGTATCTATCTGTATCTATCTGTATCTGTGTAAAAGAAATTCCATAAATGTTTGTTTCTACGACACAAAATCAATCAATGTCCTCATATTGAACAAAAATAAATTACAATGCTGGATAGTTGTTAACGAAGAAATGATGAACGTTTTGCAGCAAAAATAAATCGCATCAGACAAGCTGCAGGAAGTCATGGATTATGTAATCTGTAGTAAAGGATTATCCGTTTCTTATTTTGCGATTTATACTCGACGTCTTTTTGTACAACATGTAACTATTTTACTGTGACATAACATCTATGCTAATAAAGATTCTGATGGGACATGAAGGGTGTAATGTTTTATGAGTTTCTCCAAACAAGTGAAACAATTATTGCTGAGCGTTACAGCCATCAATTAAATAATTTGGTTGACGAAATCAAACAGAAAAAACATTTACTAGACAAGGAAGTCGGAAGTCATTTTGTTGCATGACAACGCCATGTTACTTTTTGTATTCAGCAAATCATTTTTAACTTATTTTTAACTTAACTGGAAAGTTCTTTTACACGCGTATTCATCCGACTTCGGATTATCATTTATTTTGATCGATGCAGTATTTTATAGTTAGATAGCCCTTTCAAAATGTGACTGAGATACAAAAATGAATCGACAATTTTATTATCTTTAAATCAATATCTTTTTTTTTGCAAAAAATCCAAAATTTTTTTCTCCGAGAGATGATAGAAAGTAATAGAAAACAAAGGCAAATATTTTAATAAAATTATTGCATATAATTGCATGTAATAAATATTACATATAATTAAACACCTAAAGCAAAAATGTGTGAAAAAAGATTAAAATTTTTGCACATCTGATATTTAATAAAAATCTTTATCAATATTTTGTTATCAATATAATAGTAGTCTGTATTTGTAAGATGGAAAGTAATAAATCATATTGCATAAGGAATCCTCTCGGACGAAAAAAAAGTTCTCCAGGGAATAAGTATATTTACGATTCTGCGACTTTTGAAAAACAATTTGCCGTTGCGAGAAATATGTGTCAAAGTTGAAGGATAAAAGAAAGAAAAGAAGGGAGGAACTTCCATTACAAATCAGAAAATTTTTTGCTATCCTTTTTCCCCTTTTTCTCGAAGAAATATCATCGAGAATATTTTAGACGATTACAAAAAGCTGTCAAGTGTCCGTGATAGTGCAATATAATCATTCAGAACAATGAAATATATTAACAAAATGTAATTAAACCCATTCGCTTAATTACTAATAGATATATTTCTATTCCATGTAAACATCATTTTCATATCTTTTATTAAATTATTTTTATTTTATTTTATTATTTTTATCTATTATTATTTATTAAAATTTCAAAATTTTTAAAGATTTTAATTCGTTGCAACAGAAATTAATTTCTTCTTCATTAAGCCATTGCGCTTATCAAAGAAAAAAAATTTAAACTTTTTCAAGACTTATTTTTGACTATTAAATAAATTCAGTGTTTGCTTAAAAGTGATTCTTAAAAAAAGATATAAAAGATATAATAATAATAATAATTTGTAATTGTAATAAGTTGTAATATTCTCCGATAATATGTCTATCTGTATAAATTTGTTAATATAATTCTTGACCATTAATAGATTTTTCTAAAAAATCGGTATTAATCAATAAATATGCTGCATATATTTTAATACAAATAAATAAATTTAAAAGAAATATGATAACATTTCGTGCATAATTAAATAACCTAAGCAAGTTTCTGCCTTCAGGCATATTTCCGAATCGTTTGTTAAAGTTTGAAATGATAGATCGATGGACGCAAGGTTACAAAAGTCTTCATCGACGAGAGTCAGTGGAAATTCAATGAGACGGATTTAGATCGTGGCCTTCGATTCGCTCGCCGACCTTCAAAAGCAGTGTTCTGCGAGTCGGAGGGTACGTAGTTCTCAATCGGAGAACAGTGCAAAAATAACGCGGTTACGTGATTTCCGATTAACGATTAATCGTAAAGACAGTCAAAAGCCATTACACGTTTTGTTTACTTTTTTTTGTATATACGGTGCGATAAAAGCGATTATAATAATTGTAAAATCGTGATAAACTCCAATCAACCCATTTGTTTGTCGTAATTTGGCTATTGAATTGTACTTTTTTAAAAGTATCTCTAATTACTAGCCAGCATTATTAGTAAATCATCGCGAGTCTTAAAAATTTCGAATCTAATTTTAGCGACAACTTTCTTTCGATGAGTTATAAACTATTCTTTCTAGAAGGTAATTATATAAAGTTTTGAGAAAGAGGAACTAGAGTAAGACAGTTTTGAAGACTCAGTTAGAGATTTAAACGAAAAATCAGCGGATAAAGCCAAGAATTAAGGCAATTAAATGCAATAAATTCCATCTTGTAATCCAAGTACTTTAAGTCGCGACTTCGAACACGATCGCGATTCCCACGAGAAAGAAATTCTTGGTTAAACTTGCATATATTATTAGTATATTTAACTCAAAAAGTATCCTATAATAATTATTATATAATTATATAATTATATATAATTATAAGTATCCTATAATAATTCTCTCTTTTTCAGACCAACGATCAGACAATTGGATGGAAAATAAAATAAAATAAAATAAAAATAATACAATTTTTTTATTTTATCTTTTATTATAGTCTCCAATTTTCAATATTTTTCTATTTTTTAATAATTAATAAACAATTGTATATTAAAAAAATAAAGTATATTTTAAATAAAAAGACTCACTGGACAGATAACAATTTGTTCGATATTATTCTGTAGCATGCCGATGCCGCAAAGGATAATACAATCACAAAAGATAAATTGAATTTTTTAACATACAAGGAGGACGCTTTTCATCGAGAAGTGGTCTATTCCGTAGTGGATACCTGCAGCACAATGTCACTAGGATCAGGCCGGGGAATGTTGCGGCAAAGTTTACTTTTGCTACAGAAAACAAGGTCCGCGGGTAATTAGTGGTTCACACTTGACCCAGTGAAAAAGCATAGCTTGCCTGCCAACTGCACTATCCCGCTTGCTCACATTGATAATGATAGCACAGTGAATTTACGCAGTCAATACGTATTCATGTTTCTTGCGTTAGCAAAATCAAAATTTTCGAATATAGTATTAAAATATTCAAACATTCGTAGCTACTAGCAATCTGTTTTTAAGATTTTAACATGACAGACTTGTAAAGAAAGGTATGTCATCAGTTTTTTAATATGTAAAATTTTCTAGCAAAGAACTTTTTAATTTAATGTTTAATTTATAATGTTATTATATTTTATTCATATATCAAAAATAGTATTGTCTTAAATTATTAATTATTAAAAGTGAAAAGAATAATGATACAACAAAATAGCGAGATCGAATGGTACATAATAATAATATCAATGAACATGATTAAATAATAAAGTTATATTATTATATTCTATGAATACGATTTGTTTTGTTTTTTTGTGTTAAATGCGTTCTAAACAATTGTTTGTCAGCGGTTATTTTTCTAGCGTTTAATAAATAGATTATCTCATAAATTGACGTTAATTGCTATTGATCCACTAGGCAAGAAGCCTAGCGAAAGTATCAATAATGTACATTTATCGATGAATCGTTGATGGTTAAACGTGATTCGTGGCCGAATTAATAACAGATACATATTTGTAGCTAGTGAATACGGTTCATCGATATCAGCGTTGACTAATGTCGGATATGGAAGCCAATCTAGTCACACTCCATTCTTTTTCACTGTGCGAATTCGAATAGATGCGAGAATTTAATAATCGAAAATCATACGCAGATTTGTAACATTTCCAACTTGATAGATTAGATTTTAATTGTGTATCAGATGATATAAGTTAGATTTAAAATTATATAAGAAAAAACGTGCAAGTAAGCGATAGCTTTTATAATAGCTTTTCATCAAACTGAATATAATTTGCAATGTTCAATCGATGTATTTTATTTAATTATAGAAATAAAATTGATTGGCAATTAACTTGTAAATTGATTTTGAATCGTAATTGATAATAAAGAATTGCTGATGTATGTGTGTGTTTAAAAAGCATAAATTAAAAGCGAAAAACTAAAATGATAAAATTTTTTTACTATTTTTGATAACAAACCTATTAAAGTTTTTGTTTAACAAAACGCGAGATATGAAACATGTAACATGCGTGTAATGAATATAATTTTTGTTATTAAAAAGAGAAGCAAAAGAAGGAGGAGGCCAGTTATCAAATATATTACGTAGATAATACATTCTATTAATAGCATACTCATCACAAAACATTGACATACGTTACTAGAGTAAATATTTATTTTATATTTGCACGTATAGTTAAAATATGTTAAATATGTTAGTTTTGCTGTACACAGTTAACATACTGCATTTCTGCTATCTATGAAAGATATATATGACACAATTTCTACATGTTAGAAAAATCAGGTTACATCGCTACTGCAGTGTATATTTTGCGTATCATGTTTTATTGCTGTTTGTGCGCACAGTCACGATGTAATTTAACAAACTATTGATCGTTCCGCAATTATGCCGATTCTGCAGGTAGGCAGAGCTCGCTGTGGATTTGCGGCTTTTCGATGTTACATTATGTGCGCCCAATCATGCTTAATTATCGGACTTGCAGCTTGCGTGTATGTTTAAATAGAAACAACTAACATCTGCAATTTGATGAAATCACTATTGTTGTTGCTATTATCATTAGTAACTATGCTCACTATGCAATGTAGAGATTTGGAATTAAATTTTTTAAGAAACAGAAATGATCTATTAACACAGTTGGCTAATAATTTTTTGCCACAATAATCAGTTAATAAAATTCTCGTCTAATTGTGAAATTTATTTAGAATTTTTAAATTTAGATTTTTAGTTTTGATTTTTTAGATTTTTAAATTTCAAAGATATGGAGAAGATTATGGAGATTAATTTGGAGAAAACAATAATTGATAAGTGGAATAAAATCAGTAGTGTTAAATTAAAGGAATTGTCATAAAGATGATTATACATATTACTATATTAGAAATAAAAATATATAATATAAAAATATTTTATGATAAAGATAATGAAAATAGAAGAAAAATCTATATTTCTTTCTCAATTTTTTCGCTGTTTTTTTATTTTCCGAAGGCGTGAACAGCCACTTTCATAAGTCATCATCCATGCATCCAACGTTCCTATTAATTTCTACCCTTTTCTTTTTTCGTTCGACGTATCAGTTATATAGTCAGAATCCTAGTAATCTCTTGGCGAGAGGGATCTCGAAGCTTCAAGCGACACAATGTCGAACAAATCCTTCCTCGTTCGTCCTGAATTCCCTTCCATGTTCTCCAACCTCTCGTCCTTTAGAACATCCTCGCGTGCATTTCATCTAGTATCCGTATTTTCTCTTCCGGCGACAGCAGGTGCATTAGCCTGCGAATCACTGGTAGTTCGCGCGTCTGATAATTTGAAATACTTTTCCTTGGCGTCAATGGCTTTATTTAAAAGATGCAATAACTGATATATATAAAATATCAAATATACAACAAATTTTATGAATTTGAATGATCAATCATTATAATTAATTGTTCAAAGCCATAAGCAATAAGTTTCTCTATGTTTTATGAGAAGAATGGTTAAATCTAATTCTTTTTCTTTTTTCAAGGATGCGTTTCGATGTCAAATTAGATTTATTCGCTTTATATAATAATCTGCGATGATTCTACTTTTGTTAAAATAAAATTCAATTTGGGAGAATCATAGCAATTTGAATAATATATAAATTCGACGAATTGTCAGATTATGAGATTATTTACATATATATTTGAAATTCATATCGCTTTAACTTAAGGATGCGTTAAATTTTTATGAGCAAACACGTCATTGTTCCGTTATTTTTATTTTTTAAATGTTAATTTATTAGAAAAATAAAATTATTAATACAGTTGCTGAAGAGAAAAGTAGTATTAGTATTAGTTGAAATTGCAATTTCATTTTTATTAAACATTTTAAATCAAAATGTTCACAATAAAAAAAAAAATTATACAAAAAATGTTACAATAATACCAGCATATGCCAAGCTATTTAGTTATTAGCATGTGTAATAAAATATTAATATTTATTGTTAATACCATTTATGAAATGGTAAAAACTTATTCATATAATTAATGAGTACGTGTATTAAAAATTGCATAATTAATGAAATTGATTTCGTTATTTTGTTATTATAAATAATATTTTGATAATAAATTAATAACAGTTTTGATCTTTATGATCAAAATTATTATTAATATATTCTGAATTGTTATTAATATATTCAACTTGAATTTTGACTATTTTGATATTTTGTTTAGATTAACATTTTAATGATATCGTATGGGTATTACACAAGATAAAGTAAAATAGATAGAAGTTTTTAAAAGTGACTAGTATACAGTTGCACATTAATTAAGCAATAAATAAAAAGATGTCAAAAATTGTTTTCCTTATGTCTTCTGTGTTCTATATTCCACAGTCACCAATTTTTGTTTTTGGAATTGATAAGTTCTAAAGGCTTTCAAGTTTTTTCAAATAAATCACGATAGGAAAGTAGAAACAAATAATTAATCGCTTAGATACATCGATGTAGCTTTACGGATTGATTTAAGTTCACGAATCAAGTTTTGTTAGATAGAAGCAGTGGCAGTTGTGGCAAAATAAAAATTTTACTTGAAAGTTTTCGAAGTCAGTAAATTTTTTATACCAAAATGCTACACCTCAACCTACTTTCAGGTATGTATTGCTGACAAACGTGATAAAATCCGTATGATACATGAGTAGCACTTCTTTCACGCTTTATAACGTCTTATAACGAAATATGATTGCATAAGCAAAACCAATAAATGTACCAATAAATTATTTTTGATAAATAGTTTAACTTCTTTAAATAGTAATATTATTCTATTTTTACATGGGCTTAAATAAAATCTAAATTTTCGAACGTTGTTAAATTCATGAAACGTGTATTTATAATTAATATTAAAAGATCAAAACAATTTAATTTTTAGTTATAATTTTCTAACATAGATATTTTAAAAAATATTTAATTATATTATATATGACATCTCAGAAATTAGTTTAGCGAGTTATTAGTGAATTAGAGTCATTAGTGAATCTGCCGTATTTATTTATTAACATATCATACTATTGAATTCTACCATATCATTATAGTGAAAGATTCAATTTGACAAGATTCTTTGCCACTTCTAAGTAGAACTTGTTTTTTTCTATGACAGATTACATTTTTTTAGTTCAATCAATAATAATACTCGTCAATGATAATAATACTCGGCAAGAAACGAAGCAAGTGACATAAAAAGTGGACGAATATCTTGATGTAAAAAGGAAGAAAATTGTACTGTTCGTACATAATGCACACAGAAATGTTCCGCTGGAGTAGGTTTGAAAGATAGATGGATTCTGTTGAACTATGTATGTGTATTTACTCACTACTCATTTTTCTTATACCGTAAGAACGTCACCTGCAATTGATCGATGTTGGGACCATTAAATTCTCACATCGAAAAAACGCTTACCGAATAACGAGAAATGACTTAATCTAGGCAAGCAAATGCTTTTAAGACTGTGTCTTGCAAAAAATAGTTTGTGCATATTGTATTATTTATAATATATATTAAGATCAAATTTGACATTTGAATTAACAGAAAGCAGTTTTAAGTTGTGAATATGTCTTGCTAGAATAAGAGCAAGAGATTAAATTATAAGAATGCATCAAAAATAGAAAAAATTTTTTCAAATACTCTTAGAGCTACAAAATGGAACGTGTAGAAGACGGTAGAGAGATTCGAATCTTAAGTTCATCTCTAATTCTCAGGGCTTTGTCTTCGTGAATGGTGAAAGCGCGAATGTCTTCCGATTTTGCCAGATTCTAGCAGATTTTTCTACATATATATTTGCTTCAAAGTTACACTCAATGCGCTTTTTTACTCTATGATATGTATTAAGAAAGAAAAAGAGAGAGAGATCATATTTTCTTCTTTTATTTAATAAAATTTTAGTACTTTATATATCATAGATAATTTAAAAAATATTTAATCCTAATTCATTAATACTTTTTAAGATTTTATTATAAAAAGTTTTATATAATCTTATTTGCTGAGACATATGTATATATGATAGGTATTTCGACAATTTAAATATTACTTCCAGTCACGATTAGCGAAAAAATAAAAGTTAAAGAGAAAGATAGATAGATAGATAGATAGATAAAGAGAGAGAGAGAGAGAGAGAGAGAGAGAGAAAATCAATTAGGCAATAATATTACACATGTTTTAAAATGTATATGAATTTTTAAAGCATACTTTTATAGTTGATTTACACACAACAACAATTGAAAAGTAAAATAATTTTACAAGATAATAAACAACTAAATTAAATGCGATATTTAAACAAAATATTGCAACAAATTTCTGTTGCAATTGGCTTTATTTTGTTTTTATTAGTTTTTATTTTATTTTCTGCATTTTCTTATATATTCTTCATTATATTATATTGTAACTTAAAGATTAATATATTTCTCAATTTTATAAAAAAATTAAAATATTAGGAGATTAAATATAAAAATATAAAAATATAAAGATTCATATTGTTATATCTTTCGCAATAATATCATATGATTGGTTAATCTTTTATTAAACACAATAAATAGATCTTAGTTAAAACTAAACGGGCGAAGTAATACAATTTTTCATACGCATGTGAGAAATATCTGCTCGACCGGATCGCACTACATGAATTTATCAATAATTTAATTTCTCAAGTTTCCAGCAAGAGACTTGGCTTGAAATCACAATTAGAAACTTACGACAGCAATTACACCAAAACTTGGCCAAAACTACGATGTGTTCAACCTGATCATCCGACTTTGGGGATAATTGAACGAGGATCGAATATCACGATGTCATATCTTCCGGGGGGGATGTAATATAACCATACTTGAGATAATGAGAAGATGCAGAAAATATTTCTCTACTCTAGATTTTATCAGATAATAATGAAAAATATATTGTCGAACATATTAATAACGAAATGTCGAGCATATCAATATCTAACAAATATAAAAGTATAAATTCTGTTTTTTGCGTACAGCATAATAACTAAATGGACAAAGGCGCACTTTTAAGATAATTATAAATATATTTACAGATGTAGATTTAATTACAGCTTAAAATAAAAAAAATTAGATAAAATTTTGATAAAAGATAGCTGATTTTCATTACACAACATGAAATAATAAAGATATTATGTAATATATTATATATATATATATATATTTATTTATTATTGCAATTAATGTGTTTAAAACGTAAACCGATATAATTTATTATTATTATCGGTCAAAACCCTATATTACATCTCATTAAAATTCGCAAGGATTTGACAGACAAGTTTTGGAATTGTCTCACATATTAGTTGGCGATGCAACATTATTAATTTATCATGTTAAATTCAATGACATCACGGCAATTTGCGTTCGCCAAGTCGTTTCTCAATTTGTTGATTTAATTCGCTAATCTGCAGCGGTTCAATTAATTCACCGACGCGCGGAGCTAGATTTTCATACGGACGAATTAGGCACGCGGATTTGATAAGTCCGCTAATCAAATTAGCATACATATTATCGCACATAATCACTACGTCGCGATAGTGGCGATGTCCATTCAGTATAATGGATTGAGAGCAATATCCTTTATCAAGATGTCATGTCACTGAGAACAATGCCAATTCCAATTCTATTTCCTATGATAAAAATAATATTTTTTAATAAATAGACAAATAAATAGACATAATATGTTGTTAAGAACTTTAAATCCGATTCAATTGACAATGAGGTGTACAGATTTTACGAATAATTTTTTTATCTCTCAATTTAAAACTTGAAGAAAAAAACAATTATTATTTTGACAAAAATATATGTTATAACTCGGAAATTTTGAATTATTGATTGTAAGTAAAAATCTGTAAAAGAATTAATGATTTATTGATTGATGTCATACGGTTAGTTTTTAAATTATTTAAATATTCGATTTTAGTATTTTCTTCTACTATTTCCACATTTAAAGTTTCTTATGTTTATAAAAATTATTTGAAGCATATTATAGTTGTCAGATAATAACCGATTGATATATTTCAAAGTAAATAATAAACCTATAAATTATAGATGATAGATAGATTTTTTGCACGATTTGATTTAGCCTTCTATCCGAAGATTAACAAGTTATCAAAATTCGAAAAGTTCATAAATTTCTCATTCAAGAGGATTCATTCGAGTTTCTTCAGACCACACCTGTATGTGTTGTCCAGCATCGACAATATCTTGCAAGCAGGCTCAAGAAAAGATTAGTAGTAATGGAAGTAATGGGAGTAATCAAAGGAGTAATGTTAGATTGACACTCAGCATTGACCTTGGTCGCGTTTCAAGAAAATATATTCTTCATTTTTCGCTCGGAAAAGCTTTTTTTTAGATCGGCTTACACTAATGTACTTTACTTATATATTGAAATTAAAGAAAAGAATCAATTTTTTTTTAATTATAAGATTGGAAAGAATATAATAAAAAATAAATTAGCAACTATAGATAGAAGGTGAGTGTTTACATTACAGTGAAATACTTACTGATTCTCTGAAATCTTATTTTACTATTTTAATTAATAATATTTTCATTGGTTCAATTTTCAAAGAGGAGAAAACTCTTTGAGAAAAAATTTAATGAGCTGTATAATAAATTAATAATAAAAGTGTTAACTTTTAATATTAATACATATAAATAGTTTATTATTTATACGTCGGAAGCAGTTTCAATAAATTTTTTTGCTTATCTTGTAATGGAGAAAAACGTATATTAAAGACTGTAATTGTCATTGCTTGCCGCATTTCCTTGAGAAATCAGTAAGAATACCATCAAGGAGAGAGGAAGAGAAGGCAAAGGGGAGAGTGACTTTGGCCAGTTTCCAGAAAGCATAGACTCGAGAGATTCGCCAATGGAATCGTTTAGAAAAGTGGTTAGAGTTATGGAACTGGATGCAGGTGTTTTAAATCCCATGAGATATTCCAGAGTCTGGGTTTCCTCTTCTCTCTTGATATGTGATATCGGTGGTATAAAATACATCAACTAATACAATCTGCGTTTATTAAATTATCAAATATGTCTATTTCCTATATATTCTTCTGAGGAGTGTATTGTAAACATGAGTGCATAAAACATAGAGTACTTGAAAGAGAAAAAGAATATTTGTACTGGCTCTTCAACGATTTAGTTTATTAATATGGATAAATATTGACAAACAAAGTATCTAATTTCACAATTACTTAAAATAATCTTATAATTATGAGTAATTTTGCAGATTTTGTCTGCATAATAACCTGAAATTGGAGAAAGCAAAACATCATTTTTAAATTATGATTGATCAAATCAAGCAGTGTTCATTAAATAAAGTGTTGACTAATTTAATTCGGAATTTATCAAAGATGCTTTATGTACATTATCAAAAGGAAAATGCAATTTTTAAAATACTCTGTATATGGTGCATCTGGATCATCGATCGTAATCCGAGCAAAATGACAAAAAATTATTTCATAAACCATTGGTCTGGTACTGCCGAGCCACAGGTGAAGGAATACTGTGGAAATTGGTCTCACGAGTCCTCTGGCCACATTTCCTACAGGATTATCTGACTTTCTAATATATTCTGGAAAATTGAGAAGTTAAAATAAWARAAWAAAMAAWTATATATATATATATATATATATATATATATATATATATATRTAYATATACAATTATATAAACTATTTATATGTTCGAAAAAATAATTAAAAAGATAAATAGAAAAATTGTGCCAAATTTAAAAGTATAATTTAAGTTGGATACAGTCTTGAGAAATAAATACAAGATTTAAATTTTCTAACGATCATTGAAAATCCTATGAGGATAGAATAACGTGAAAATATTCTTAGCATGTTTCCATTGAAGTACGATGGATAGGATATTTGCAATGAAAAAAAATCACGGGAATGGAAAGAAATAGAATCGAATGTAAAATGTTCATTATATAGTCTTTGGAGATCACAAAATAAAAAGAATAGATCTTCTTAAATATGCATCATAAGATATAAAATCTAATTGCATTTCCGTACATGTAAGCTACTTAATTATAATTTATGTTTATATAGCGCTATCATAATATATTGTTAGATTCAATGAGATGTCGCAACTAGCTTACAACAAAAATTATTATTAAAAAGTATATATGTAAATTCATTAAAAAATCGCATTTTAGTAGAAAATTATTGTTCTACAGCGTGCGCGTGAAATAATATAATAAATAAAAATATACAATAAATTTATTTAAAAAAAATATCTTTTTTTTTGCCTTTTTAAATCAATAATAACTTATTGTTAGAATAAAGTATCAGAATATATCTTAATCTAACATTGATTTTTTTTACATTAATAATGTAACACTGATACAATATAGAACATGTTATGTCAAAGGTATATGCATATATTACATATCGAGAATAATAAGAGGATTGCATATGACTCGTTCGAGTCAAATCAACTTTTAGTTGTACATGTGCATATGCATAATTATTTCGCAGATTCGCTTATATTATTGAACGAAGCGCGAACACCAAGTTTGGATAGAGCATAGAGACATACATTTGCTGTTGGCGAACGAATTCCATAATGACATGCCGCATGGTAAACTAGGACATCTAATTATACTCGAGGGCCCGCCACTCGCGCGAGTAACGTTGAGCCGTCCCTAGAATGATCCTTCCCTCCTAGAAACACATGTCCTGACGAAATATTTTCATCGTCTTGTCGAGGATCACTGCCAAGCGATAACGTGCGATTTCACGTGATGAGAAAGAGCGGAAACTCGCATTTGACGTGAGATTATCCCTAAGGATATAATATCGAAAATTCTCAAAAATAAATTTTTACTTCTCTTACAGTACTCATTTTCTTTTGTTAAAAATAAAATTATTTTTCTTTCTTTTTAATTTTGTCTTATTTTTTACTGTTTTAGGCATTATCTTTTCCCAGAGGCATAAGATTAAACTAAAAATTTTTGACACTTTTTAAATAATAATTAGAAAAATTAACAATATTATGGAGAATAAAAAATAATATAGAGTCTTGAATACGCAGTAAAGCATCAATATTCTCGCCTTGCTCACCCTGTTCACGACATTAAATTTATCAATATATAAACTCTCAAGAAAACCTAAATTACGTATCAATTATATCGAATATGTACAATCGTTAAAAAATAAATGTTTAAAAAATGTATAGCTAACTTTTTTAATAAATCATGTTGGAAATCATTAAAAGTAAATTTTTAATTTTAAATTTTAAATATTTTGGCAATCAAAATTACAAAAATCTCCGCGAAGTTAAAATTCAATTGAAATTAATTAAAAATATTAATTAAAAAGAAGTTTTATTATTTGTTTATACCCATGCAAAGATTTATTCGTTAATTTCCAATGCATAGTGCAAATAAAATTAATGATGAGCATTCTTTTTCTGGATCACATAAATATAGTTCATATTTTTCTGTTTACAAATGAAGCACCTACAATTCCGTAAATATTTGCACATATAAATTTCATCTAGAGAATGGGATAGCATCGTGATAGTATCGGAACAGTATAAATAAAACAATGAACAGGAGATGCTTTGAACGACGTTTATCATTTATAATAAAATGTGATAGATTTAGCAAACATTTCAGAGTAGTTACAAGACAAAATTAATTTATAATTTATTACAAATATATTGTTGTGTATGTTTCGCATATAATGACATGTCTTTACGAAAATATTTTTTTCCGTCTTTCTTCGGGATTTTCTGTATATGCAAAGAGAACATTAACATAAATGGCGATATTTCGTTGATTCAATTATCGTCCACCGCAGAACGAGATAAAATTCAATTTTCGTAATAACGTCTATCTCTAAAGTCACTCTCTGTGATGTATCCTGCGCGTTCGGATTCCGGACTATTCTATTCAAAACTATGCGCGAGCGGCAATAAATTATCTTGAAATGAGCAATAATATTCGCCACATGAGCCATAATTTTGCGCACTTAATGCAATCCAGTACTGACCCTCCAAGTGATAAACTCGTAGGGATTAATTGCCAGTACCAACGTCGATATGAAAAGGTAAATCCATACTAAATTCATGTATTCTAACAGTAATTATATATAATCTCGTGATTTGTGTAACCTTCGAAAAATTTGAAAGTTTTTTAGCCAAAATGTTCGAATATTCATTAAGATTGTAAACAATAGAAGAAAACAAGCAAATTGAGCTTTAAAAATGCAAATAGATTATATAGAATAACATATATTTTAATTTTAATTAAAAATTTATTCAATAAAATATTTAACATTAATAATTAAACATTTATTATAAATCTCTTTGACATTTTAACTGCAGAAAAATAAGTGTCTAATTCATTTTTTCATTTTATGAGTTAATTTTAGATTTGTCTGCAAGTGTTCGAATAAATTCTCGATAATTCCGAATGATCCTACTCCCAAAATAGCAGCTTAGGCAATGGTTCCCCAAGAGAGATCTTAAGTTACATTAGTCGGTTGTAATTCGTGCAAATGGTGCCTATATACTCATTTCTCCTGTTATAAATGTAGCTGCGCAAATATATCTAAAATAAGAAATTTCTATCCTTCTTTTGTTTGCAATTCTCATTTACAATAAGCGGATACGTATATCCATATATCACTGGTATGTAATATCAATTAATTTTGTAACCATTCTCTCTTTTTAAGTTACATCTGAAAAAATGTTACAAAAAATTAATATATCATATAATACTTTCTCAAAAATCAATTATTAAACCGTAAGAAATAAAATTCGAGTAGTGTCTCAAGATAAACTTTATTTGATCAAGATGAATGTTATCGTTCTCCAATTAAATTGCAATTATCACTACTTGCTTAAATATTACACATCTCTGTATTTTAAGTTATATATTTTACTCAGAATATATATACATATATATATATATATTTTTTAAACATTTTACGATTCAATGAGATACACATCATTCTTTTATTGTTTAATATATATTTAGATATTTATAATTCTGCTAAAGACCTGAGTTAATGTAATAAATGTTGATTTGATTCTTATGTTTATTTATTTAAAAAATTATAAAATTTAATAATATCATGTAAAGACAGTTTTAACTCAGGTCTTTAGCAGAACTATAAATATCTAAATATATATTAAACAAAAAAAGAATGACGTGTATGTATCTCATTGAATTGTAAAATGTTTCAAAAATATATATATACTATATATGTATATATATTCTGAATAAAATATATAACTTAAAATACAGAGATGTATAATATTTAAGCAAGTAGTGATAATTTGGCTGCGAAAAAAACGAAACTATGTCCATGCTGCAATTTTTTTGCGGATTAAACAAAACTGGAGACAAAAGGCTTTTAGCTTTTCAACTGGTTGTCAGCCGCCTGGAAAATTATGGCGCAAAATTATTTATGGCATCTTTTACGATCCACTCTTTCATACATTTCTAAGTCCGCTAGCAACACAGCTTTTAACAAATATATTATTTCAAGAAACAAAATTTTGTTATGCAAATTTATTTTATAATGTAGATTATTATAATGATAATGTATTTATAAAAATAAGATCAAATTGGAATAAATGATATGGTTTGTAAAAATTATATTAATTTAGCCTATTGACAATCTAGTGCCCATATATTTAATTTATTCAATTTTTTTATGTTGATATTTTTGCATACGGAAAAAATGAAAATATTTTTTTCAAAAAATTAAGTTTTATTTTCATAAAATACTTAAAATATCATGATTATTATTTTTTGTAAGATTTTATTTTTATGATTATACAATATGCCACTAAAACGGTGATGCCATAAAAATACACTGCACTGTATTTATACATTCGAGAACTCATACTTCATACGATTTATAGAAGCGCAAAAAACGTACTATCGCAGCATAAGAAAGTTGCAGAAATAATGTTATGCGAATTTATTTAGTAAACCATTTTTTATAAATCTTTACTCGTATTTTCTGAAAAAAGTATAGACTATTAAATAATGATTTTTGAAATAATGTAATAACAATAGAGTTTACTCACGATAATATTGTAACATTATTACTGTAACATTATTATAACTGGAGTAAACGTCTGGCTGTAATACCGATTAATTACAATTTAAGCTCGCGAATGTTTGAACTATTATATCTAATTAATATATTATTTATATGAGCAAATTATGTAATATTAATAATTATGCCGCCTTTTTATCAAATTTCAATTATTATACAAGTCAACAATGTAATGCAGATTAATTAATGAAAACTTATCGTTAAATATCTCCATAATATTTTGTGTGTGTGTGTGTGTGTGTGTGTGTGTGTGTGTGTGTGCGCGCGCGCGCGCGCGTGCGTGCGTGCGTGCGCGCGCGCATGTGTGTGTGTATATGTAATTATTTCATTGTAAAATGTTAAGTTAGAATACTCATTTCTAAAATTAAAATATAAAAATTGAGAGTAAAATATAAAAAGAGAGAGAAAGAGAAAGAAAGAAGGGGGAGAGGAAGAGCTAAGTATTAATTATATAAAATCAATACGGGAATAAACAAATCAAAACATTATGTTGAATTTAAATTTACATAATCTTTAATGATTAGTAATATTTTATAAAAATATTTTTAAAATTAAAAATAAAATAAAAATAATTTTTAAAATAAGAAAAAATATGTAACACGATAAAAATATTTTGTTACAATAAATTGTAAATGAATTATTATTACTAAATTATTATTTTTAGTCATTATTTTTCAAGCTCATTGTACTTAAAATCAAATATTTTCAAATGTAGTCGACTTTTATGGACTAACAATATGCTATGCATGTATTAATATATATGTCTTCAGCTTGATGTGTTTTTAAAGACGTAACTGTAGAGACGAACTTTATAGCGACAAAGAATTTTCTGAAAATTGCTCATAGTCTTTTGTCTTGAAAACTTTTGTCTGTTTAAAATAATTACCAAAATTATATATTTATCAGAATAATATACAAGATGTTCTACCATCAGTTTTCTAATAGATTTTTGTTTAATCTGGAATCGATTGTTATTCAACGAAACATAATTTTTATTCGATTCGTGATTAACAATGACAAAGTAAGCATACTAAATGTACTATAATTATATTTTGTTTTAATTAAATTATATTAATATTTTTTAATCAAATATATTAATATTTTCTAATTTACAAATTAATTCGTTCAAAAGTTTCTACGACTATTAGATCTGTCCAATTATACATAATATAAATGAAAAAATAAATAAAAAAAATTAAATATACTTTGGATGGCAACATTTTTTGAAAGAAGAAATCAATTTAATAATAGACTGTCAAGTATATAATAAATGACCAATATTGTGACAAATCTTAAAATATTTGTTTGAAAAGCTTACACATCAAAACTACTTAATGAAAACTAATAAAAGAATATGATAAATTATACAGCTTTATTATAAAAAATCTAACAATGTATTATGAGCTAATATATCTCACAGAAATTGGACAGATTTTTGAAATTTAAGTAGAAGAACATAATTTCCTTTTTATTAGAAATAAATAAGTGTCTAATAATCAAACGCGTAGATACTCGATACAGAAAATATGCATAAAGATAAAATTTTAAAACATAACTATTTCGAAACTAAGAATCCACGATAATTGTATTGCCGAGTAATGTGTTAATCGTCTTGGACAATTCCAAATTTGTGCTGCGCCAGAGAAATCCTTGTAGTTCGTAAAACGGTTTAAGGCCAGAAATGAATCCGGGTAAAATTAGATAACCGGTGTTATCGTCCGAGAAAAACGATGATAATAGTCGAAAAATACAAACGAACTCGTATATTATATATTAAATCAGAAAGTTTTGACATGGAGGAATACTTTCGATTGCTATAGCCTATAACGTTTATGTAAATGGATTGTTTTGCTATTATTTTTCATAATTGAGCATACAATCGCAAGTTATTTTACGTATAGTAATCTTTTTGAGCAAATTCGCGTATTATATGATGAAACAAGAAAAGTGGTATTCGATATAAAATATAAAGTTTAGCCCAACATACAATTGTTCCCGGATTATATTGAAATATCGATTTGTGGGATTCTTTCTCAACCGAAATGGGATATTCTATTCGCGGAATACTGAACATAAAAATTCATGTTTCAAATCCATTAGCTTTTCTGTTTCATTGTAACTGTATCGATCCGTGGTACAAAGCGCAGTTAATCTACGTCCTATTCTGCTTGTCGACGAAGTTTGCCATTTATTGTAGCCCAGGTTAGATTCAAATGACTTTCTGGGTCACCTTGGATGCAAAAGGACGTTTCGCGACAACGTGATCGTCGGCGACAATATTTTCTTCCCTTTTTCTTTTTTTTTTATTTTAATTTTTCTTTCATTCCATCATTGCACGTTCGAAAACGCACATTGAATTCGGCGGATCTCATTGCCTGCTTGTTCTTATATTTTTTGTCCTTGTTCTTTAGTCCTTACTTCTTTCATCGAAATAGATTTAAGAGGAGAATCTTGAAGAGAGCTTTAAGATGGCTTATTGCGGCGATCAACGTAAAAAGAATCGACTGATTCGTGACGAGGCGAGAAGAAGAAACAATACAAAGCAAAAAAGAAATACCTTCTTCTTGTCTACTTCATATTTCATATTTTCAAGATTTCATTTTAAAGAGACAAAATTAATATATACATATTAGATTTTCGATATAAACATCTTTAGATCTTATTTGATCGATTTTCTTTAACAGCAAAGATCAACCGTATGAAAATTATCATTAAAAGCACTTTAAAAATAACAAATGCCTCACAAAAGTTAATTAAATTTATTCTTTCGTAATTTTATATATAATCCGTGATTTAAGCGAAATAGTACATTCCTATAACGGCAATATTTGTGTTACTATTAAAGTTTTAACAAAATTTTATAACTGTATATGTACATATTAGCATTATTAATAATAAAGTGAACATTAAAATGAGACAAATATTAAAACTCTAAAAGAATTTATTTTAAAACAAGATTAAAATATGTAATCGAGAAGGAAGAAAGAGAGAGAGAGAGGAAAGAATATTCATGCTATCATTCGTTAACATATCTCTAATTAACACAACTATTAAATGCTTTCATGGAGAATACTATCACGTGATATACTCTGCTATATCATCACTCTTATATATATTTGATTACTTTCATATTTAAATTATCATTTATATTACTCCAACAAATTGGTTGAACATTTGGAAAATGCTATATTATTAATTTTGTTTCATATATATATATATATATATATATGTATAAAATAATTATAGCATACACCGATATATGTTTAATACGTTTAGCTGTTGCACAGAGATGGAAACTCTCAAAAATCATAATAATCAAGAAGAAAATCATTTGTAAAGAGACAAATCAAACAAAAGGTAATTTTTTAAAAATGGAATTTGACTTTAAAAAATGAAAAATAAAATAAGGAATTTTTCATTGAAAATAAATGTTTGAAATGAATGTCTGCTTATTAATATCCAACTTCTAATCTATATATTACACAGAATTGTTGGAATTAATGTTTATATTTATGATTCGAAAATATATGCTTTATTAAAAATTTTTATAATACATTCTAAAACTTAGCTAAATTAATGTTATATTTAGTTACTCTTGATTTTATATTCTCTCTTTTCCATACACACACACACACACACACACACACACACACACACGCGCGCGCGCGCGCGCACACACACTTTTCTCTTTATTATATATATTTTAAATTTTATTAAGGGATTTATGGAATAAGGAAACCATTCGTCTATTTCTCTGTTTGTACTATATTGTGTTAACCTTCTTTCATCCTAAATCACATTTGCATCGACATTGAATTTTTCTGCCGTAATACTTATCCATCAAACTACCTTCTTCTTGCGCCATCAGATTTAATGAAAAGATATTTTTAACAGATTTTGCTCTACTGATATTTCTTTTTATGACTGAGAAAAAGGAAAAATGATTCAAAAAAGAAGAACATTAATGAGGAAGACAAAGAAGGAAAAGGAGGATTAAGAGAATGAGAATGAGAAAGGAAAGAGGAGCGGCGTGAAAGCATTGTAGTGGTCAAAGATCTTTGTGAAGCAGAAGAAGGCAGAAAAGACAGGGATGTATATCCCGGTATTTTTAACGTGGCTTATTTGACCGAAGAACGAGCAATATATAAGGGGAGAAAGGGGCTGATTTAAAAGCCTCAGTGACTCTCAATTTACACATCGTACCTAGCAAAATCAAACAGATTACACAATAATCTGCACTAATT
>JANQDE010000002.1:4727475-4745704 GCA_037157785.1 Cephalotes varians | reverse complement strand
AGAGAGAGAGAGAGAGAGAGAGAGAGAGAGAGAGAGAGAGAGAGAGGAGGGTAGCATTTTCCATATTTATATATATACATCTTATAAATTTGCATTGCTATACAGCTGTTATTATAAAATATTTCAGAATATTCTTTTACTCCGCCAATTTAGTAATTTGCAATAGTTTGCAAATTGCGGCGAGCTAAAAGCATGATCGCCCATAAAAATTCCAGCGATGCGCGGCTGCTAAAAATAATATTGACACATAATAGCGCTAATAGCGTTAATATACTTTTCAGCTATAATATTTTAATTCGATGACAGATGATGCGCGGCTCGAGTTTCTGTTTTAGTTTCGACTTCGGACTATATACGATCGGATCTCAATTCGAGTTGACTCACCGCTAGATGATTTCAGAAGAGGATCCTATTTGCTATTCGTGTAGTTATCTAAGGTTACCCGTTACTCTACAAACTATGCTGTAATAATTTTGTTTTATCTGCATTAAGTGCAAATTACATTTTGTGCATATACACGACTTACAGCGCTGATAATAAATAAAGTTCTTGAATAAAATTAAATAAAGTTGAAGGAGCTTCGATAATTCGATCTGTTTAAAAAAAGTGAATTAATGCGGTTCATTGTAATAATTTTTTAATGTACCTACTTATTTTACGATCTCGATTTTGTATAACGTTCATATGCATATACTTCTGCTAATATTTCTGTTTCTAATAAATTCTGATTACATTACGTAATAGGGTGGGATTTGAAATTAAGTATATAAACATAGAAATACTTTTGTAAATAATTTCAACAGCGATTATGACAACATACTAATTATACATATATATATATATATATATATATATATATGATATCTAATTTATCTATATTTAATTCCGTACACGCGAATATACATTTATTTATAAACAAGTAGCTTAGTTTCAGTTTGTGATATTCACTACGTCCTGTGAAGTCAACATGATTAATAGATTGCTGCATTTCCCGCAATGTATATTATATTTGATCAATATTCTCGAAATTGTGACGTAAATAAAATGAATGCAAATGTTGGAGTAAGCTCCATCATCGACTTTAATTGTAATTGTAGCAATGAGTAGTCGACAAACAATCTAAACTTTGTTTTCAGAATTCCTATTTGGACTTGGTTTGCAGCGACAAACAATTTTAAAATTTTTATGCCACGATTTAACAATAAACTATTTTTTCGAAAAAAATACGAAAAATATCAAATTTGATAACGTTTTACTTTTAAATTACAATAAGTATAAATACTTTGTAAAAATATAAAAAATTATCTGATATAAATATTATTGTAACTTTCAAATTATAATAAGTATAAATACTATTATGTCATAAATTATTGACAATCTTCACAAACAGTTTGAGAAATTAACATAAGAATATTAAATAAACGTCTTTTAATCGTTCTTATAATCATTCTCAATATTAGATTTTGGAAATTATTCATATACGCTATGATGCTAATATTATCAGAACCTTCCAGAAATTTGAATTATATTTTTCAACCTTGCTTGTGTTTTAGTATCGAGAGATTTTACGCGTATAAGAGGCTGACGTTCCTCTGAGAAATATTAATCGAAAGTTGTAACGCGATAATTACGTCGCAAAGTTTGGCAACTTTAAATAACTCATTCATAGGTTCTTCATAGGTTATAAGAATTTCCAATGACGAGAGAGATATTGGTAATTAAAACACTTTTTATCGGAAAAATCTGGGAATGTTCAATGAATATTCGGAATAATGAAAATGTTCGAAATAATAATATTCAAAATATTCATTTTATTATTTTATTATTTTTATACAAAAAAGAAAGAGAGAAAGAGACAAGAAATCAAATCGGTTTGTCCAAATATGGCCCAATTTTTATGTTTTACTTGAAACTTTTCTGGAAACTTTCTACATAGAAGATTAACTACTGCACATACTATATACACATATACACATAATACTATATACTATATACACATAATAATGCACATACTATATACACAATATGCACAAAAATGTAGTCAATAAACTTGATATATCAAAACAAATACAAAATATTTTAATTAAATAATAATGATGCTCAATTATAATCATCGAAAATTGACTCACAAAAATGATTCATTTTTTTCACATTCATTTTTGAATGATATATCGCATAACATATCATTTGACAATTCAAGTTTCAACATTTTTTATTCCATTATTTGCTTAATTCTTTTGCAATTCTCTTTCAAGCAGTTTTTGATATATCTATTCGATAACTTCAGATGAAAGAAAAGTTCTCCAGGTCTATTATCAACAAATTTCACGCCTCGTCGAGCGTCTCTACGATTTCACTGCTTGTCGACGAAGGAGGTTTTTTGGTTTCCTTTTAACGATCCGATGCACCTGAAGCCTCTTAGTTTATTTCCTTTATCAGATTTCCTAACTCGCTTCTTTCCGCTGATAAAACTGAACTGCGTTTGATTCCTATTGCGAACAAGATCTTGATCGCAATCTCTTGCTGGATATTTTTAACGATATTTTTAAATCCGATCCAAATCTTTCGTTATACTATTTTAATTGTATTATATTGTACATAATCATTTATAACCATTTATTATAACAAGTTAAATAAATAAACAGTATAATCGAATGATATGTATCATAAAAAAATTTAATGAAAAACATGCAAATATACTGAATATACGAATATTGAAGAGAATTTTCTTATCATAGAAATTGATCGTACAAATCATATGTAGATAAAAAGAAACACTAAAGTATATATATTTAGCTGTAAAATCAGCCATAGGAAAATCAAGTGAGAATTCAGATGCGCATTTTCATAAAGAGAAGACTGTAGAAGAATGATACTTGGTTTCATTTAGCGAGAATATTTCAAGATATTCAGTGATTTAACACTCTAGTTTAAGAACTTGCAAATAAATGGACTGTGCAGAAAAAAATAAGCTTGTGTTAAATAATGTTTTTTAATATTGCGAAAAATAAGGTATTTAAGAACAAGCTTCTAAAAATATTGTTGTTGAAAGATACTTATTGCAAATGTACAAATAAAATAAAAAAATTGAAAATTATATTTCGAAGATTTTCCCTTAATTGAGGTATCGAATTCCATAATCAAGTAAATCAATGGAGACAGAATTTCTCACAGTTTCTGCAAAATATTCTGCAAAATTTTCCGACTCTGAGCTGTGCTAAAACATTTTACGTAAATGTTGACTTGACTTTGACTTGACTTTGCTGTTAATTTCTCAGACAGCTAAAATGAGTATTTTGACTAACGTGATCGATGAGCATGATGAAAGAAAACCCATAAATATAATAGAGAATTATCAAGAAACGATTTTAATATTCTAATAACATTATTCTGCCATGAATTTGCCATGAAATGAAATCAATCGATATCGATTAGACCATTGCATAAATGGTATAACTATGTATATAATATATCATTTTCTTTATATATAATAATATTCTTTAATTATTTTAATGATACTTTGTCATACTTTAAACAAAACAAATGTAGCTTCATTTATATAAAACATTCATGTAAAATACATTTAAATTTTTATTTCCTAGTGTTAATCATTTTTCTAAAATTCTACATGGTTCTTGATATCACAATTCCTAATTTAATTTTTAATTTGTGTAAACACGGAGGAATATGTTTCGTATAAACATCTTTTCTTTCCTTAGATCTTATCTTATTATAAAAACGAGTAATCGCGTCTTTGTTTGAACGAATACTGGGATAAGTTTCAATCAGTTCCTATAACTTCATAGATTTCATAAGTAGATTACATACTTTATTTGTAATATTCTGCGATCAATAACAGAATAAATATGACCTCGATAAAACCGGAAAATTCAAACTATAATCTAACTATGCTAAAGAGAATAAAAGTTCTGTAACGTTTTACTTTTTTCTTGATGTGAAATCGAATTCATTGGAATACGCGGAAAGATATGTGATAATTTATTGACATATGATAGTTTGAATTCGCAAATCCAACGCCCTCGAGTACGAGTATATGTTTTTATATATAATATAAAAATATTATTGCATTTGTAATTGGTTTTATGTATTCAGCAATTTTATTTGTAGATAAAATAATATACATTCAATATTTATAGGCACTCATGCTGTCAGGACTTTAAAAAGAAAGATTAAAAAGCTATATTAGCAATATTATGTCTCAATCATGTAAATATTTTCTTAATAGACATATTTTTTACAAATTAAATTTTTTAGTTGCGTAAAAATTCAAAATACTACTAATTTTTACGTTATACATGATAGTTTTTCAAAGCTTTTTCTAACGTTTATTTTCTTCTAATGTTTATGTTAGTTATATGCTATGCTTAAATATTATCCCCACTGTATATCCCCCTTGTAAACATCATTTGAAAATATTTTTTATTAAAACATTTAATTTAGTATTTATATTATATGAATTAATTTGTATATACAGACATTAATTTGTGTATACAGACATTATAAATCTCTAATTTTTTTCCAAAAAATGTAACTTTAAAGATACCCGAATATAATAACTGTATGATAAATTAAGAACAGTAGCAAAATATGAAATTTAAATGTTCAAAACATTTGTCAAATATATATTTTGTGATTATTATTCGTCTGTACTTATATCATAAATAAACAAATGATCAATTTCGATAAACGTAATATACATTTTGTTAGTGTATGTGTACATGTAAATATTAAATTTTAAGGCTATAATATCCATGCGTGACGTATAATAGAAATCGGTAATTTTTCGGTAATTCGTATGCGAAATTTGTCCGCGAACGCGTTTCCCATGCGGGTTGCCAATTTGCATAAAACGGATATTCGCGAGCGTTCGTACTCGAGGGCGTCGGATTTGCAAATCTCTCCACGCGCCGAACTTCAGATCCAAAAGGAGCTTTTTGCTCTGTCAATTCCACAGGTTACCTCTCGCAAGTTTCGCAGAGTTTCATAGTCGGTGTCGTTCGACGATCGATACTTGAGGGGAGAACAAATGGAACATAGACGAACACGCGAGTTCGTGGAGAAAAGCTACTGTTCTTTGCTTGCGAGAATATGACGAAATCAGTATTCGTGGAATTTACGATGAAATTTCGGTATCATGTAGAAAATACGTTTATCTCTCTTTAAATCGTCAAACGTCAACGTGTTCACGTAGAATTCGTGCAATTGATCAGATTGTTTTGCAGATATCCCAAGAATGAGAATCAAAGTGAACTTTACGCTTACGTGCATAACATCACGAGTATTGATATTTTTTGAGTCAGAGTTCTCTTCTAATTAGCTTTTCTTTTAGGTATTGATGATTTCATTTTTACACATTGAAAAAAGATGTTCACTGTTTCGATAGATCCGCATTAGAGTCATTATCATTGTAGATTCATGTCAATCGTTACAGCAAGCAACAGCGACAAGAGGGTAAATATCAAAGTTCAAGGGGAGATCATATTGGAGCAAGGATAAAGTACCGTTAAGAGATCTTAGTGCCTCCCCACAAGAAAATTTGTAGGGCAGATGAATAAAGGCGGAAGGGAACAAATGACGGATAGAGAAAGCTACAGACACATCTATCGAGTCAATGCATAGCAACTACTAGAAGAACAATAAGTCCTAAATACCGTCGATTCTACGTCTCGACGTTGATCGCTGGTCGTCCTTTTCTCTTTTCTCTATTCTCCGATATTTTCCACTGACAATTCCATAGTTTGCAACAAAATTGAGATAAACCGTTTCTTTAATCGTTTCAGGATTCGATATGATAGTGATTTGAGAATATACCTTATACACAAAAAAATATTATTTCTCACACAGTATATCTATTTTTTTTAAAGAATTTTAGATATTCTCTCAGAATAGACCAAAGATGAATGTTGCAGTGGAGAATCGACGTGGTTGCGGCAAAAATCGCAGTAAAGGATTATTTTGTTACAAATTGCGGCAACATTTATTCAAATGGAATCATCGACATTTCACTTTTATATTGGATTTTATCATGTGTGATTTTCTTGCTGAAAGTAATCATACTTTCTGACCAAGTAAACATGCAGATCTTTTGTTATTTTGTAAGACTTATAGATATGCTTTGCAACTTTCTGTGATGAATATTGATTGATATGATCATATCTAGATGAGATTTAGTAAATTTATTTCGATACAAATGTGCCTTTTTTTTATTTCAGTATGATCGAACACAGAAAGATATTATCGATAAGAACTTTCTTCCCTGTTGCCATATAATTAAATACAGTATATGACAATGAAACCCTCTCTTTTGTTTCATTAGCTATGTTAGTTGCGAAATGGAATTGAGAACAGAATGATGGAAGATAGAGAAGGGAAACAATACTATCTCAGTAACATACTTGTTTTCTATTACAACGATTTTATCTTATTACAACGATTTTATCAGCTCTCTCCATCTTTCTTTTTTCTTTTTCTGTATATATAATATATTTTAAATTAAAACTTTTTTAGCAAGAGTTTTAATAGAGTAAATTGTACTTATTATAAGCATTAGACTTGAATTAAATCCTTTGTGAAATATATATCATAATTTTCCTAAAAATCATTTTATATATATATATATATATATAATATCCTTGTTTCTCATAACAATTAGAAATTTTATTAAAATTACATCAAATTTCTTTTATAATTATAACTCAATAATTTAATATTAATATACCCAGACATAATATGATTTTAATCAATATTTATCTAGAATTTATCTCATTATTCTTGTATATTTTTTAATAAGAAGAGAATAGTATCTTGTACAAGAAAATATTTTTCGCAACCATAGAGAAATTCTGTTATTAAAATTCAATAACATCGAAAAAATTTTGCTTGTGATTTGTGAAACATACACAAAAATTATAATATATTTTACAGAAACATGTTCAATGCTATATGCTGTCATACCTCGTTTCGTGGATATGGCAGTCGGCATCGATGTGAGTTGCAACGAGATGCCGGTTCTATCAGTGGCAGTGATAGCCCACGGCCGAGTCTCGTGCCCTTTCGTGGACTTCGTCGTCGTCGTCGTCGTCTTCGGGACGAGCCACTAACCTGGTAGTCATCTCCACAACGACGGCCGATCGGTCATCGTCTATCGATCAAGACACGTACACTCTAAAAACATAATAGAATTTTCCATTAAAACATAAGTGCAATAACAGTGATTAAAAAATGTATATTAATTTATATTAGATTGTTTAATAATGAAAATATAATAAAAATGAGAATATAATATATTTATATATTTTTAAAATTTATAACTCTATTTTCTTTAAAAATTGTACAGAAGCCCATATAAATATATGTAGTTGTTACTATACATTTATATAAAAATACGGTTATGATCTACAGCTATAACTTCCTTTCTATGGTTATGATTGAGCTATTGCCTATCTACAATAGAAAATTGGTGAATTAATGTGAAAATTTACAGATGTTACATTGTTTTATAAACTGTTGTAGAACAATCTCATACATTAAAAAGTTTATTCAAGTCAATTATTATAATCAATTGCATTTTTTATAAAAATATTATAATTTTATAAGATTGAATAATTTTTTAACAATTATGTACGCGAAAGAATTATCGCTGTAAACTTAAGTTTCTGCGGTGAATGAAAAGCATATTTCTTTAATTAAGGATAGATTAAGCAAGAATCTATTTAGTATAATATAAAAAGGTTATAAAGTTTATTTTTTTTTACTGTGCCAAATTTAAGTTCAACGCCCACAATAGCACGCCCACATTATCGACGAAAGTAAAAAGGTTTTTATCGCGGAAGACAAAAGTTTATTTTACTAGTGCTTGAAGCGTTAAACCTTAATGACAATTTCTTGTTTGCTTATGAAGTTAGAATCAACTTTTTACTATCCGCAAAGTTAAAATGACCGTTCACAATATGCTCGGCTCGCATCTCCTTAGAATATTTTAAATATTTTTTATAAAGAAAAAAGAACGAATATTTATATAATAAAAATGTAATATTTATTGCCATGTTCATCTACCTATTTGATATTACGATCAATGAACATGCGATTATAATCCAAAAATTAAGAGTAAGATTTTTAAAAATTATGTATTTCTAAAGCTTATATACACGCTAAAAAAAATATATATATTACTATTGGAAATATTAATAAACTTATATGTGTGTATAATATATATGATATATATTATTATGTGTATAATTATATTATAATAATATAACTATTGCGATATGTAAATAAATATTAATATGATATGCAAACATCTGTTATATCTCATATTTTAATTCAAGTTAAAAATATTGTTGCTTAGAAAATAATATTATGTAATTAATATTGTATTCTCTTTTAACGATTTTGATATCATAAATTGTGTTTATATTTTATTATTGTTTCAATATCAGCAAATAAGACAATTTTAAGTTACATTTAAAAATACGTGAATTTTTTCTATAATATCACATCCATATACTTTACAATAAATACAAATTTTAAATTAATTCTAAGATTATTAATATATTTTATAATTTTCTGATATTATTGTGAAATTAAGACGACATGAAATATGCTGTTTTCTTTTATAAATAGATATGTGATTATTTGTTTATGTGTCAACATGACTGTCGTTATTTTTTCTTTTCTAATTTCAAACATCAACGTGAAATATATATCTAAAGATTTAATTCTACAGAATAGGTGCAATGGCTCAGTAATCTCGAATGGCGGCTCGGCAGAAATGGCATCGAAAATTTTCGTATCGCGGCAGAAATTGCATTCCTCCCTTCTCCCATCTATGATCTTCCACGGCCATTTCAATTTCGCGGGTATTCCCCGTTCCGAGAGATACGATCGATTGACGCGTCATAGAAAGATAGCAGCATGCGATTCACAAATTTTCTCTTTATGCCTTCGACATTTTATTGACTGCGCTATTTAGGTATATCTACGTTGAATTCTATGTTAAAATTTATAATTTTTGAAACAAAAGTGAAAAAACAGTTTTCTGCGATATATTAAAGAATTAAGATCTTGCATAAAAATTTAAACAATATTTGATCTCTTTTTGTCAATTTCCTCGAAAAAAATTTCATCGAAAAATAAATCTTTAATACTACAATTACACACAATGTAATCATCTATAGTAAGGATTAGTTTTTATATGAATAATTATTCTTATATTTTCCACGCGTACTATGGCATATTGAGCCATAATTATTACTCGTTATTTTTCTTGTGTAATCTTTTCTTGAGAGACTTTTTACTCTCTATGATATCATAACGATCGCTATACAGCAAAACGTATATCTATATGCAATACATTTGCACACTAACGGAATTCAATAGAACGGATGCATAGCTCCGTAGATATTACAAATTGATATGCTTCATAGATGTATATCTATATTCACAGTGACAAAATGATGATGTAATAACAGTAATGGATGGCGCTTGTTATAAATATTAAAACTCGTCTATAGCTTCATAATTTAACGATTAAGAGTACAGTTGATAGTGTGAAGTCTAAATTTTATCGTGTCAACCGATGCGAAAAATTCTTCAGCTAGAGATTGACATTCAATTATGTATCAACGATAGTTTAAAAAGTATTTTAACAAATAACTTTTTCAAAGACATTCCCCTAGGACAAGACAACTTGACAAAAAGCGTGAAATTAGAAAGAATAGAAAAATAAAAAGCATAAATTATTTAGTCAATTTTAAGAAAACTGAGAAAAAAACAAATTTTTCTTTAATAAAAAATTTGTAATCATTTATACCCTATTTTGTTCTTACTTGTTAATATTAATTATTTTGAGTATTATTTAAGTATTAAATATAAAATTTCTGTCATATTTCAATTAAATTTAATCAAAAAATTAGATTTCTGGTTGTTAATGATTGATTATCCAAAATCTTTTAATTTTGATATTGATTCTGTAATTGGTATTGTCTAACTTATTCTCTAATATCTATGATTTAAAAAAAAACTCTTTTAATATCGTATATTTGCGCATGTGATTTCTATTTTTTATATTTTCTATTTATTTATTTTTTAATTCATTATTTAGTAAATTCATTGAAACTTGCATGCACAATTTCATGCAAGTTTCATATCGATCTTCTCGCCAATTACTCAATTATTAATAAGCGAAATGTCACTACAACGGATATATCTCACACATCTCATTAGTAAGATTCTGTAGAGAGAAACATAGATGTTCGGAATATTGTGAAAGTTATCGAGAGAATGATCCCATCAAATGATTAGCGTCTGCCTAGAGTAGAGTAAACTACCATATGTTTCCTTTGATATGATTAATATTATTACATTGAATTATGTTATCCATAAAGAATCTAATTAAATATTTGAAACATTGTCGACGCATCGAAAAAAATCATTAAACTATTTGCACTGAAAAAAATTCTGTTTTTCGATGTGAATCTGAATCAATTGATGAGCTATATAGAGGAGAGTTGCCAAATGCGTTGCCTAAATAGTATCTCATTTTATATTTTTACTTAATATAAGCAACATTTAGTGATAAAAATTAATAATTTCATATTTTTGTTATTATATAATTGCTAAATGCTGCTTGTATTGAGTAAAAATATAAGATAATGATGAGGGATATTAAACAATTGGTAGGCATTTGGCAACTCTCTCTTATGACAAGATGCCAATTATTTCGATATAATGAAATTAAGAGTATATATTTATTATATATTTATATATTTATTATAATATTTTGTAGATAGATTTATATTAAATTTTTCTACCAATAAATTAAACCAATAAATTCTTTGATCCTGTAATAAATATTTCAATAATCTGTTCCCAATAAGTTTGTGTGAAAGTAGACCAGTATCGAGATATTTTTAAATAGATATAAAAAAGAATTAATTAGAGAAAAATACATAAGAATAAATAATATTTTTTTACAAAATGGACATATTAGTTCCTTTCACGAACTTCTTATTAAGCAATTGAAAAAAATATTGATAGTACATCAGAGAAAACTATTGTTTGTTATTTTTTCAGTTGTTCTTAGTGAGAGATAAAAACATTTATTTTAAAACATTATTGAGGCGACTAGATAGCTGGGAATATGAGCTTATTACACGGTTATTGAATAAAAATGAATACGGAGCTCGATCGAAAGAAAAATCCTGAACTGCGAAGATAGAAGTGTGTGGCGTACCATAGTATGAAAGAGGTTTTTATCTGGAAAAATTGAGATCTCTGAAAATAAAACCTCTCATTTAGCCATTATTGTGAATATTAGATGTTTATATATTTCTCTTTTCTTATTTTGTAATATAACATTAATTTACTAAATAAAGCCTTTGGTATAATAAAAGCAAAGGTTTTCTAAATTAGATAATGTTCATTTTACTTCAAATTAATATCAAATTTAGTAACAAAGAGAATTCTATTCTGCAAAATAAATTTCAAATAAGATTCATTGTAAAAAATAACCATAGAAGATATTTCTGAATGGTCTTTTCTTTATCATTTTTTGCAATCTAAGACGTACCTTTTGCTATTCCTCACGATGCTTGACTGGATTGTTTCATTCTTCGACCGGTATCGTTTGATACCGATCCGCACAACTGATCTTGCACGATCCGGTGTGATGTTTGCAAGCACCTGGTACGCAATTTGAAGAGACACTCAGCCGCAGGTATCACCGCACGAAAGGTATCTTCGAGTTCTCCGTGTATTTTTTCTCTTCCACACAATCACACACACACACACACATACACGCACTATCTAACTTCGTCCTTCAAGAAACGGTACCGTACCAGGGACATAGAGTTGTACCGCCTTCGGTACCCGGTCTTTTCGAGGCTCTACTGCCGCGAATTTTTTTCCACGTCGTTAGGGTCACGTACATGCCACAGAAAATATCAGGAATCGATTCCAACTCAAAATAATCTCCTGCGATAGCATTAGCAAAAGACGTGAGTTTTCCTGCGAATCATGTCTTGAGGACATTGATATTCCGCGAGTGACGTCAACGATACGCGGTAATTCTCTTTGCTGAAGTCATGTCGCGAACGTAATCTCTCGTAATGTGTAACTTAAACAGAAGTACGACGACGAAGTCCCGTTCGACTCCACCGGACGCATGCCGAGATTCCTCTTGGAGACGATTAAGTCAACAAATTCGAGCCTCGTAATCGACCAATTCTACCATCTTCTCTGGTATCCATTCCCCGCAATTTCTTGTCATTTCACTCTTCTCTTCGATCTCTTTTCGACTTCAAAACGCTCTTCTTCTAGTTTTCCGTCGAGTTCGTCGGATCCGCGGTATTAGAATCATGCTTCCATTCTTTGCGTGTTTGTCGGTTTCCGTTTATTATTTTCCTTCCTCGGATACTCGGCAAGTGACTTGAACAAGTCTTAAGATCAGCTCTTGGACACATCTTTTGTCGGACAAATATACGTCTCTCATGCTTTGAATGTCAGTTACGAGTCTTTGAGGGTTTGTAGCGAAATATCTCTTAATAACGCAATGAGCAAAACTGAAGAGAGAGATCGAAACTAAAAGCAGAATCTTACTGTTTGCTCGCGTTTAATACTTTTCACTTTAAAATCACTTTATAGTTTACGCCGTCTTGCAGCACTTATTTTCACTCAATATTTTTTTGTCATCATCTTTATTTCCAAAAACAAGAGAAAATATCATGAATAAACATTAAGATAATTTTTTTTTTAATTAAAAGATTTATCCTTTTTATTTTCACTTATTTCATCAATCATTGAATAAAAGTAAATGGAAGAAAAATAAAAGAAGAGTAATATAATATGTTGAAAAAGAAGAAGTGAGAAAAATAAGAAGAAGTGATAAGTACGTGCCTATTGATTTTACCATTGCGAAGAATGTTTTATTATTTGATGGCATTAAAAAGTATTCTGAGGAATCTCTTTGCCCATTACAGCTCGGAAATTTCTAATAAATTTCCTAGTTTTCTTCTCTTTACTGCAGCAACTCTTTTCTGTAACGAGCTACCGAGGTCCATGAATTACTGATGCGTTTGCATATCGACGTGCGCGAAACGCTAAAACGAAACGTGTATTTTTGGAAGTGCCTGCTATGCAGGGCCTGCTTGCAGAACTCTGCACAATGGAATACTTAAGTGTGAGTCATCACATAGCATTTCGTAAAAACATGTCATTGTTATTCAAATTTCTTTCTTTCTATGGAGTATATTTTCAATATCTTGTATTTCCATTTCGTAAAAAATTTTTTTAGCGCGTTGTCTATAAGATAAACATCTCTCACGTAATAGTTGAATAATAAAAATTATAGGGATCAACAATTGATATTTTCTTATGTAATATGTAACATTTTCTTATGTAACAATTCTCGTAATATATGTTCCTTGAGTAAAGAATGTAATTATTTGTAGATTGTTTTTCGTTACATTGGAATCGTAATAATAAGAAAATTAGAGTCAATTGGTCAATTTTTTTATTTGTAACAGAAAGACGCGAATATATTTCTCTACAATATAAAAATTTACGCTTCGACATCGAATCAGAAAAGCTGATGAAAACAATTGTTATGGTTTCTGCATAACGAATCTTTCTATCAGCTCTGGCTGTCGGGCTGGAAATAAATGTATATCCGCACGTATTTCGATGAATGAAAAAGGGGGAGTGTCCGAAAGAGAAAAAGATCGGCGGATATGTAAAGGCGTAAATGCCCGAATGAATTGTTTTATAATACGACTATTTGTACGGATTATCGCGATGTGTACATACTATGGTGAGATATGCACTCACGCGTACATGTATCGATATGTATGATATACTACAGTAAAGCAATGAAAAAAGTGAAGTGCGCATAAAAATAACACAAATGATTTTTTCACTGAGATTCTCATATAATTTCCCTTATTTCTATAACATTATAAAAAACTTAGATGTTTAAAGTATCCTTAATATCTCGTAATATGGTGCTTAATGAAGGAAAGAAAATGGGGATATTATTCATAATTTTCATTCTTTTTTCTCTTGTTTTCTACTCTAATGTTAGTGATTTATCTTCATTTAAGTCTCGTAATTTTTTCTTCTCTATGCCTTTTTATATATATATCTTCCTCGACATTATTGAGCGTAAATTTCGTAATCAATGTTTTATCGTAAATTCTTTTTTCTAGATCATACGAAGAAATAAGTAGATCTTTTTTTTCGTTCTATATTCTTCGCCATGTTGTTTTCCTTTGGGAGATATCCGCAATCTTCATGATTTTCATAAGAAACTTCATAAATTTTCTCCAATATCAAAAATTTTTTTTACGAAACAAGATTACTAACGTCGCACTTTACAATTCGCACCTCGCTATCTGGGAAGAAAACACAAATATGTTATTTACACTTAAGAATCTCCGATCTTTTATATTATCGATGCTCTCTCTCTCTCTCTCTCTCTCTCTCTCTCTCTCTCTCTCTCTCTCTCTCTCTCTCTCTTTTTCTTCTTCTCTTTCCTCTCTCCTCTTTGCTTCTTTCGTCTTCTTTCAAATATTCTTCTTTCTTTCAAGTTTCTTTCTTTTCCACCCTACTTTTTCGCGCGTCTCTTACTTTCAAATATTACTCCCGCTTTAAATCTTAGTTATTAGCCTTATCTCGCACCCCTCATTATCACTTTCGATCTATGCTCTTCAGTTTGCTATCATTCGCACGCATCGTGAAAACGCACGAAAAGTCGCTCAAAATGTTCGACGTTTTCTCTAACTCCTTTTCTTCTGCGATTATCACCACCCCTCGCTGCATCGCCTAACACGGATTTTATTTGCCGGCGGACGTGCTTGCCGTCATCGCGGCGACGAAGCGAGGCTGAGGTGGAGACAGATAGCAGAGAAGAGGCGAGGCGAAGCAAGGCGAGGCGAAGCAAGAAAGAAACGCGCACACGCGTACCTACACTTAAACATTTGACGAGAGGGAGAGAAAGAGAAAGAAAGATGTGTAATGTGTGAGAGAGAGGAAATGGAGAAAGAGAGAGAAAGGGAGGGGAGAGAGAGAGAGAGAAAGAGAGCGCCACTCGCAGAAAATGTGCTTACGGCACGAAGTCGCGCGCTCCACTGAGCTATCAGCGGGCATGCGTCCGCGTAGTAACCGGTAGCCCGCTATGAGCTTTCCCTATCGTTTTTCCAACCCCCGCGCGTCTTCACGGCGCGACCACCTCTTCCGAGAGCAGCCGCCGCCACCGCCACCACCGTTACCATCACCACCACCAGCACCAGCAGCACCACCGTCGCCGATCGCCCCCGCGCTTCGAACCCGTTCTCCCGCGCGCGCGTTCACCAGCGTGCGGGATGCAACAGATGCATCGGACACGAATCCTCGACTCGGGGTGCGGTGCATGTATGCACAGTTACGGAACAATCGCGTACAGACCCATTACACAATTGAACGTAACGAAGAACAGAAAAAGAAGATAAAAGAGAGACGGGAACATATATCGATTTATCGTGCCAGGTTATCTTTAGAAGATAGCGAACCGTTAGAAAATTGCTCCCTCGTTCGTATTGTATGCTTTATTTCTTCTTGGGAAAACAGCTAGTGCATCTAAACGTAGACAACTTTTATGCATTATTATTCATATAAAGACTTTTAATATATTTGAAATTATTATGATATACATTCAAAGTCTATAAATGAAAATTTACTAGAGGGGAGAACACAGATTTCCCGATATAGTTCATTATAACGCAAAATTATACAATTTACTGTAATAAATAATATTGCCACAAGCGTTATTATTTATTAAATACAACTTGCTCATCAATAACGATTTTGTTACAGAAAATCGTTATTAATAACCAGATGTTTAATAAATAATAAGGCTTTTGTATCATAGTATTACACTTATTGTAATAAATTGTATATAATTATGCATTATAACTAAATAAATAAATTATATTCATAGAATGTGTCATTTTATTATTTTTTATAATTATTTCCTTTGACAAATCTAAAAAACTAAACTAAACTAAAGAAATAAAATTATGAAAAAAAGAATTTTATATTATTGTATTTTCCGGTCATATACACTTTTTCATTGACAATTTCTCATTCACACACATCTTATTAGGTTTTGTTCTTTGAAAATCGATGATGTGCAATTACGACGTCATATGTAGATACATTAACTATAAGGTCATAATGCACTGATGTAATCTTCCTATAAATGGATATAGTAAAGAAACAGCACATATTACAACATGATACATAATACAACCCTCTCTTAGAAACTAGGCCAACTTAAAGAGTATCCACTTGTATATTATGCCTCGCAAACATCAAGACAATGTTTTGCAGTTAGTGTGAGTAATGATAAATTTTAATAATGTTATTTTTAATTATTATTACGTTGGTTAAAAATTTTGTTTTTTGCTTTTTCTATATATATAATTCTTATTCAATAAAGAAAAAATAATGAACAAATTTTTCGATATGATATTAAAGAAGAATTAAATCAATTGATGAAAAAGTACATCTTTTTTTTATTTTAATACATAATTTGACCTCTTAAAGTTACAATTTATTGATTTTGTTCAAGAAAAGTCAATTAATTAAAGAATCATTTAAGACATTATTTTAAATATATTATAAATTTAATTGAAGTAATGATTGTGATTTAATCAGCTTTTTTAAAAAATTATGATTAGTGCATTAGTTTTCTTTTACTTATATATTTATAAGGAAAAAAGTGTCTGTAAACTTCACTCGTGAAGTTTTCATATCAAGATGAAAGAAATGGATCAAGATAATTATTTTATTATCGATAATCTGATTTTACTTGACACAATGATTTATTGTGTCAAAATTCTTGATTAGTATGCGTTGATATCTATGATAATACAACAGCTAATTTACATTTATTAACACACATTTGACTTCAAATTGAAAGAAATGCTGGAATGACAAAACTGACATTACCGACATTATAGGTAATTTTTTTAAATCAATTCGAACTTTCTTTAAATTGATTTTACAAAATTAAAAATCCTTTTACACATTTAAAGTACACACACGAATAAACTATGGAATACTCAACTTAAGTTTAAAAAATTCAAAAATATACATGTATATATGTATACACACGCGCGCGCGCGCGCGCGCGCGCGCACACACACACACACACACACACACACACACACAAATGCTTCGAAGCACTTGTAGCATCAAGTAAACCGTAGCTTGTGTTATCCGTTGGAAATATCCATGATTACATAATTCAACACGTTTCCATCCATCTAATAGACCGTCTACAATAGGTGTAATAAGCTATAAGCTAAAAGCTGTAAGAAATTGATCATTAAATCATAGTCGAGTATTTTGCTTATATTTGACTGTGATCAATTCTATTTTGATCAATTTCTTACGGCTTATGGGCTTACTTCTTCTGTTAGATGTAATAATAAAATCCATAAAACTAGCACATCTATTTCTTATCTATATATAGCTTATGGGTTTACAATTAATAATAACCCTGATAGAAAAAATTCTCATAATATCTTATAATATTTTTAAGAATACATTATATTTTAAATTTGTGAAGATTTCTGAAAAATAGAAACTTTTTCAAGTTTTCTTTAGAAATAATAGAATGAGAAATCTTAAAATATTTTAGATTTGAATTTACAGATATGAAGAATTCTAGAAAAAAATGTAGACTTTTTTAGTACTTCTAAAAAATGTTCCAATTCGTATAAAAAATCTGAGATATTTTTTAAAAACTTATAAAATTGTATTCTGAAATTCTGAAAAATTTTGAAATTTACATAAAAGTTCTGGAAAATTATATGAAAAATTCTGAAGCGTTGTGTACACTAAAACAATTCATTTGAACACGGTGCAATTGCTCACTCATGAGCGACCGTGCTTAGAGTCTTTCCCTTGGATCAACCAATCAAAAATTTTTATTTTAAATTGACCAATTAGCGACGTGCAACCCTCTCTGAGTCTCAGAGTCGTTTAAAGTCCAATAAGAAGCGTCAGTCATACCATTTACGATTGCTGATTGGGTATCACGATCGCTCTTGCTCTGAACGAGTCTGAGGGCCAATTTCACCAACGTCGGTTAAGCTAACCGACGGTTAAAGTGTCAATCGTGATTGGTTTATTCTGATCAAAGACAAATGCGATTGGACAATTCCATTGG
>JANQDE010000002.1:4704935-4726920 GCA_037157785.1 Cephalotes varians | reverse complement strand
TGATTGGTTTATTCTGATCAAAGACAAATGCGATTGGACAATTCCATTGGAATTAACCGTCGGTTAGTCTAACCGACGTTGGTGAAATTGGCCCTAAATCCAATCCAACCTTAATCTCTAGTCTGATACGGACTTTAGTAACGCGTTCAGTTTCCCCTAGACTCTCTAATCAATGGCTGCGTTCAGCAGAGAAAGCAGCTTAGTAAGCGCTTTGTGCTGATTGGATTACATTTTTAAATATAGAAGAATAGTCCTATCTCAATTTAGATCTGAAAGTATAAGCCAATCAGCGCAAAGCGCTTACTAAGCTGCTTTCTCTGCTGAACGCAGCCAACCTATCTATTCACAATTCCTTTACATAGCGGACGAAGTGTCGTGTGTTTGGCCTTTGGCACTTCAATTAAAGAGTTTTATTAAACGAATTGATATTGAACAGTAAGTATCAAGATAAATTATTGTTCTTTTGAAAAAACGTCTCGCTTTTGATATGAACGAAATATCTGAAGATGTTACGTGTGCTTTAACTTTAAAACTATAAGAGACTTTGTTCTAACCTCACTTATCGCGTAATTCTTATAATTTTCGTAATTGTCTTTTAGCAAGATGTATGTAAATGTACATTTTTGCATAACATGTGAAATTACGCGGAATATATTTTTGAATATTCAAAATAAGTTTAATTTTTTTAAAATTAATCTCAAGATTAACTTAAACTGCTTAAATAACTATTAATATATTTAGTAATATACAATGAATTAAAAATAATATCTTTGCAATAATTTCTTGATATTTCTTGCTTCATATAAAGTTATATTAATGTATTACAGTAAATTATCTAAATTTTATTTAAATTTGATTCTTTTGAGTAACTTCTTATATGATTGCTACAGATAAGATAAGATGGAAGAATATGCAAGAGAACCATGTCCTTGGCGGATAGTCGACGATTGTGGAGGTGCCTTTACAATGGGTGTCATAGGTGGAGCAATTTTTCAGAGTATCAAAGGCTTCCGTAATGCACCAAGTGGATGGAGACAGCGTTTTACTGGTAGTGTTGTAGCAATTAGGCAACGAGCACCTATCATTGCTGGAAATTTTGCTGTATGGGGTGGAATGTTTTCTACAATCGATTGCACATTAGTCCACTTTAGAGGAGGAAAAGAAGATCCTTATAACTCGATCATTAGTGGCGCAGCAACTGGTGGAATTTTAGCAGCAAGAAATGGCCTACCAGCAATGGTAGGCAGTGCAATCATTGGCGGAGTACTTTTGGCACTGATAGAAGGTGTAGGAATTTGTTTCACACGTCTTTCTGCCGAACAATTCAAACCACCAACACTGGTTGAAGATCCATCGCAACTTGGCCCACCGCCTCAAGGCTATCCATCATAATGTACAACCAAATTCTTTAGATTTTTTTCAAGTTAGAACAAAATATTCAAGTAATGATGTTCAACAGTACTTTTCAGAGTATTATTTGAATGTCTCCTTTTGCCAATGTTAAATTGATATGCAGCATGGAAGTCTTAGACTTAAGATTGAATAATATTTTATGCTGTTTTTTTGCTTATTACTTATTACTCTATTATTTTAAACCCTCTAATTAGAATGCCAAACAATGTTTTGTAAGTACTTGTTCTGTAAATACATATAAAATATTAGTAACAAAAATAAATGCACAGACAACATGTAATATAGTGAATTTTATTACAAAATATTTTATAAAATTTATATTATATAAAATTTGTGAACTCTAAAGATTTAATTTTTTTAATACATATGCACAGTATTATAGCATAATTATAGCATAATCATAGTAAGAAATAAATTTCCGGTATTTATTTAGGGTGCATTAAATCAAATAATAAGTTAGTCATCATCTTCAATTTCTTCTTCAAAATTATCTAGGGATGGTGCTACAGATAAATCTAACTGTTCTGTTAGATTTTTTGGATCATCTGCTATTGGCTCAATTTTCACACAGTTGTTTTTTGTTGAGGCATCTGGTAATATTTCTCGTCCTGAATATTCTGATCCAAGTAGAGTATTCCTCAAATGTAATCGTTCAACCTACAAAATTAATTGAGATAAAATTCATAAAATGAATCATTTGACTTGAATATCGTTATTGTTTAAGTATAAGTTTTTTACAGACCTGTAAAGCAAGTATTTGTTTTTCAATCTTGGATAATATGTCAGTCAAAAATTCTTTCTGGTTCATTAACCGCTCGCGATATTGCGCCATTTCGTGCGGAGAAATTCGTGCTTCTTTATTCATTGTCACGTATTTTTCTACTGAGTTTTCACATTTTACACATCACCTTGCTAGTCGGTATTGTTTGGTACGAGAATTACATATAGTAACTATTGGAGCGAACCAAATTCACTCTATTTGTGGAGTATCGTTCTAAAAGTTGTGATTGCGTTCAGAAAATACAAGTTTCATAGCCGTTTGACAAGCAATCATCTTTGATTGGTAAATATTTTTAGATCCACCAATTAGAAATGTTTTCCGACAGCTGATCGTTTTATTGGTGGGTTTAATCCCGGTCTACAATAGCTGCGTTCGGGCAGACGCTATTAGCGCTGAAAATCTATAGTACACGTAACGTATATTATAGATTTTCAGCGCTAATAGCGTCCGCTCGAACGCAGCCATAGGTGTAGTGAGCCTTAAGCCTTAAAAAATTGATTAATCATCCTCAAACTATCGTCAAACTATCTTAAAGATAGTTTGACGCGCACTTGAACATCAGACCACTTCAACACATTTAAGACAACGTGTAGACCAGGCATTAGTAAATTACTAAAGGTTTGTTCGCGTCGTAATGCCCCAACATGCTCCTATTTGCCCCAACACGTTCCATTCTATAATATACGTTACGTAATACTATAGATTGGAGCGTGTTGGAGCAAGTAGGAGCATGTTGGGGCATGCGACGCGAACAAACCTTAAAATTGCATCAAACAGAAGGCAGAATTTCTAGCAATTTACTAAAACGCAAGCAATTCAGCAGGAAAACAAGCTTCGTGTGTCGTAGGCTTAAGGACCATGACACACAAACAGAGCACACAAAAAACTTAAACATTAAAACTTAAGCAGTAAGCGAATCAGCCAATCACAATCAAGAATTTAAGACAAAACAAGCTGTCATAGTGGGAGGTCCACGTGCACAAACTGATTGGCAGGTCTTAGCACGGATTCACACCACATCCATTTTCGATATTGCGATTTTCGGTAATGCGGTACGCAGTACTATACATATTATGTAAGAGTAGATGAAAAATTACATCACATGCTTTGAAAATATGATAGATTGTGAACATATTGCGCACTGTCATACGTTGATGTAATTTTTCTGCAATCTGCATGTGTTTTTACGTAATATGACTTCAATATGTCCGTTGGGTCTTACATTTCAAAATAATAGGTTAGAAAATGTGGTAGAATATGGCTCCAGGCAAAGGTCCACTTAAAAAAAACCTAACGTGCCAAAAGTGGAACCTCAAGGGTGGAAGTCTACGTTATTTATAATTTTTATTGTTTTTATATGTCAAAAATTCAGTAGAATACCGCTTTTTATAGAAAAATACAATTACGCGATTGTTCTATAAGAATTATATTTAAAAAGTATTATTTATAAAACAGTATTATTTATAAAACAGTATTTTTTTGCATCCTACAGCATAGTATTCTAAGAGTAACATTTTACATCTAATTTGTTTTTACGCGATAGATATGTTCCGCCTAATACGAAATCGCGTAAAAAGAATTTCGTTTTTCATTTGAAAAGAATGCGTAAGGAAAGTTGTATAAAAATAAAAACGCGCAAAAATAAACAGCGAAAAGAGTTAAATATACTAATTAAGCATGCATAGCTTCTATAAATAATATATGCCATTTAATTCGTACTTTAAAACTATTGACTGTACATCACACTCGGGCATTCAGTATGCACGGTCGATCCAAGCAGCTGTCATCTATGGAACATTTAGTTGATTATAGTTGCAGTCGATAATTCATCTCCTATGCTAAAACGTTGGTCTATTTATTAAAATCACTGAAATATAATAATACTGGAACGAGCGCGACCCTATGAATAAGTGTGATCCGAGAGAGAGCGTCCAAGGTGGTATCTTTAGCCTTCTCTAAGCTATACTACGCATGTGTGGTAAACGATAGTGGGGATCGTACAGTCTCGTTTTATAAAAGATGGTTACGTGTATCCAATAAACGTTACAAAGAAACTTTTGGCCAGATTGTACTAAAAAGAGACAAAGATACCACTTAAGACCCTCTTTGTCATTTCACGACACTAGCGCCCGCGCTCGTTCCAGTATTATTATATTTCAGTGATTAAAATTCATCCTGTATGAATAAGTGCGTTCAATCGGTAAAATAGGATTCCCGTCGGTGTTCTTTGGTTTAGCATCCCCTTAACTTACAGTTCACAACTCTAGTGATGAAATTGAAGAACTCTGCGTTCTGATATTCACTGCGAGTGCTCAAAATCTATAGCATATGTTACATGCACTATAGATATTGAGTACTTGCAGTGAATATCGGAACGCAGCTCTAGTTTATACTGTAAGTATCCGGCGCCATCTACAGTCTATCTTAACATCCAATATGAGAAGAGTGATAGAAGGAAGAGTCGATAATACATTTTATAGCTTTTTTTATATTAAACATATATTAAGATAATGTAGAAATTAGTATGTACAATCTTTATTATATTATCATAAATTTGCAGATGGTAATATAGACAATAACATAAAAAAATGCACGTATTTTAAGAAAGTCCAGTAAAGGAAAAAATTTATCAAAGGAAAATATTTATAACAGAGGGATATAAATATAAGCATAGTGCTAGTTAGTATACAATAATATTTTATTCTTTCTACAGAAGTCTACATGGTATTATAAACTAATGACATTTTATTGTAATAGGAATGTCTTTAGGTACGGAGCATTTAAATGGATTACCATGTAATTCACATAAATATGTATCACATAAATACATGATTATGGTAATTGGTATATGTTAAATTGCGTGCGAATTTTCAACTCATTGTTGCAATCAGCTGTTATTTTCATAAATTTGCCGATAAAAGTTTGAAACTTATTAACATCTCGTTTTGCATATTAATCTTAAATTTCAGTTTACATGAGAGTTTATACGTATTATGATTAATTTTATTGGCCCATAGTTTGCGTAGAATATTATTTACATATAAATACATGCACGCTGTTGGGCGAGAATTAAATCTATATAATATTAAATTATTATCGTTAGATAATTACTCATAAAATTTTGCAATTATCGAGGATATTTCTAATATTGTTAGAAATTATACCAATTTGATTTTAGGATTGACTGAGGCTTAAATCTTCAAATAATCAATAAAATAACCAATCATTTAGTCATAAAGCTTTCTTTTGAATTGAAAGTTAAAATGATGCAATATGTTTTCTATTACAATTCTAATTGATTCTAAGTGATATTTTATATATATTTTGACATTTAATTCATTTTGTAATCTTCCAGATTATTGTATTATAATTATTTCACAATATTTGGTAAAATTAACTCTTCCAGTATTTTTTGAATTAAATATAGATGTCTTAAAATATCGTTTTGTTTGATTCTTAGTTTATATAGTTTCAAAATAAAGACATGATAAACATTTATTTTATTAATTTAATTATGTCTGCACTGGTAATTGCATTATTTAATTGATTATACATATATAGTATGATAAATTGTTTTTCCTAATAATATATAATATTTTATAAACCGATACCTAATAAAAAGAAATAAAGTAAATAAGTATAAGATAATTTCTTGAAGGAAATTATTAAACAATGCAATTTATTGATTATAAGGTACTGGAAGGATTAAGAAATAAGTAGATGATAGAATTCAATTGCTATCATCTTACTTTTGACACAAAAACGTGACATAATTTAACAGTATTTTATTCATTTCGCATAGATGAATTAGAAATTTACAATTATACAGTGAATAAAAATTTGGTAGTCAAAAAAATAATAGAAGAAATTAAAAATATGTATATAAATTAAATGTTAGATTATTGACAAAATATTAACATTTGAAAATAGTTTGAATTTAAAATGTAAGCGTCATATTTATTTATTAATGTGAACATCGGAAAAATAATATTTTAAAAAAGTTTTTAAAGAAATTAATTAGAAAAATATAAATAATTCGCGCAATCATCAGCATTTACATTTACACTTATAAATATCGCTGTGAACTGAGATATGTGGTAACTTTGAAGAGAATGGACTGTGAAAAGATAGAACTTATATAATTTTACAAGGCGCATTGAGAACTAAGATAACGTATACGCAAAATAAATAATACACGAAATTAATATACAATCTTTAATTTTTAATTCGCATTTTTAATACGCAAATTAAATTAAAAGGGATGAAAGTCGGGACGAAAAAAGACAATCCGGAAGGCAACATTATAATATGAAACAATATTGATACCTTTTTGTGTAGCCGTAATTTTCCTTCGCCACTTCTGAATCCGTACAATATGAAGGAATTAGAACACAATCAATATCATATTCTATAATTTAGAAACGGGAAGAGCTGTGTCCCGTATATACATATATCACATACCTCTACTTTCAGGATACAGAATGACATTACTTGTTTTAATTTTTTCGTCATATTACATTTTCATGATGCAGCCTAAAATAATGAATTAGAAAATGATTCGTGGCTGCAGTAATTGCTATGATTCTTATTAAACTTCTAGCTCCGATAATCTCCGAGTTCTCTACCAATTATCGAATCATAGACTATAGTGCCGTTCGTTACTGCAGCAAAAGTCGCGTCAATCTTTGGAAGATGGGGGTGATTCTCTACTGTTGTCACTGGGGAAACTAGACAAACCGAGACCGCCGATTTCGTGGCTGGACGAGCCCGTCGGGGAATTGCTGCTACTTCTTGCACCGCTCATAGACGTCACGTTCGTGCTGTCCGCTGGTATTAGACCCTCCTTCATACGCTTCTTCTGCTTCATCCGTCTGTTTTGGAACCAGATCTTCACCTGTGTTTCGTTAAGCTGTAGCGCGGAAGCGATCTCGATGCGCCTCGCTCGCGTCAGGTACTTGTTGAAATGAAATTCTTTCTCCAATTCGGTGAGTTGTTTATTCGTGAAGTTTGTGCGGCCTGTATTGTTGAAGCTACCAGCGATACCAGCCAATGAACCGGCAATGCAGCTCACCGTTCCGCTAGCGGTGCTTCCGTACATAGACGAGCTTGATCCTGCGGCTGCGTTGCCACCGAATTCGATTACATTAGGATTTGCTTTTGTCGCTGAAACAAATTCATTGTTTTTGTTATAAATAGAATATGCGTCTACTCAGAATAATTATATACTTATAGATGTTATAGATTATTATATTAGTTGGTTTATTTTTTCTTAGAAATTAACACGTTAATTGCCCACCGAAAATCAGGTATATTTCCTGCAAGGCCCAAATTCAAGCTTCATCGCAGTGTGACGTACAGTATATGTGCTTATAATTAATCTATTTGATTTTATACTGTAATTGGGATTGTTTTAAAAAGCAATTTTTTTCTAATTTTTCTAATTCTTACTCTCTATACAATTTTATTTCTTTTTAGCAGATCATTATTTGTCATGGAATAAATTTGGGTATAAGAAATAATGATATGTATTTTTGTTAAAATAATATTTCTTTTATCTATATTTGTACTTACATATGTTATTACTATTAAATACTTGTGTTAAAAATAAAATTGTTGCAAATTATTTGCAAAATCCTGTTTAACTGGACGAAAAAAAGCGTCACCCAATTGTGACTGAGCTCTCACGAAAACATAATTAAATTTTGGTGACGTAGCGATTAACGTGTTAAACAATTATTACATATTTTCTATGAAACAAATTTCAATAGTATTATTAAATAATTTTTCTTGTTTTCATTTAATTTCAATTGTATTATGTTGCAGTATAATCTAAAATTTAGATGCCAGAATATTCGTAAAAATTTTCATCGGTTGAATATCTACTAAATAAAAACTTACTTGAAATACGTTTGCAAATTTTAAGTAACTAACATGTAAGATGCAAAAGTTTTAATAGGATGATTTATAAATGTCAAATATGACAACAATCTTTTCATTAAATAAAAACGATCGTTCTATTTCTAATTTGGATGTAGTTTTCTAAGTATATAATAGAAAACGTAATAGACGCAATATGTGGATGCAATATGTGTCGAATTAAGATCAAGTCAAATCCTTTAAGTGACAGTCGTTTGCTGGCCATAACAGCTGGTCACTATCCGGGGAGCAGTTTTAGGGATGACCTGTACAAAGCTGAAAGAATGGTAGGGTTGAGCCCTAAATCTGGATCAAATTGCATCAGCTGTAGAGCAAACATCCGCTACGTCGTTACGTGAAATTTTTGATTTTTCTGCTCCATCAATGTTCCAGATATAATTACTAATATTCGATATTATCTTGTAATATAGAAATTTTTCGAAAGATAACACAATTAAAATATTGCAGGGCTTCGACAGAAGGATGAGGATATACATTATGAAAATTAGATTGTTATTTAGACTACGGTATGTAGCAGTCAATTTACTTAATGGCAGGGGGTGGACAAAACTGTCAAGCCACCGCCTTAAAGTCACGTCTTCCCTATGTACATTTTCCTTCAATGTCTCCAGCTTGGCCCTTCGACATTTTTATAATACATTTTTGTTTGATCTATTCTCTGGGAAGTTATAATATCCTGACGTTCTGTATGCATCTGCAAAAATCACTTTATACGCATTGTATACCAAATATTTATATTCATAAAATGACTTTTGCGAATTTTCTAATATAACCGAAAAGATCAGTCACTTATACCGAGGCTCTGAATTTAGCTTGCGGCCATTAAGCTTACGCTTTTCCAAGCCGAATAATAAACTTGGACAAGTTCTATTAGACGTGCCAGTGCCAGATACAATGAAATGTTTCTCGTTTCCGCGACTCATTCATCAATTTAGCACTTTAACGGAGGAGCGACTACGATGCCGTTGATTTTCTATACGAATTTTCTTTGACAACAATGAAGGTATTGTACAATACTTATGCAATGTAAAAAAATCTTTAAATTTTAGTAAACTATAATATATGCAAACAGGAAAGTAGATATAAATAAAAGAGACTTATATCTTTAATAAATAAATACTCGACAAATAAAAAAGGGATTCGCTGTAGATTTATATTTTTAAAATAAATATAGTATGGATATTAAGTTTCCGTTACCACAATGTATTATCGACGTGCATATTACGCAGAAATTATGTCGCGAGCACGCATCGAATATTCGTCAGCAGCCTCTTTTATTCTAAATTCAACGCTATATTGCATTTGTAATTAATAGTGGCAATCTTTAATGTTGAGAAGCATTTGTTTCGTAAATAAATGTGATATTAATAAAATGAGGAAGAAGAAAAGGTTGATAGTTCTAATACAGTTCTAACATAGTTCTAATAACGCTGAGTCAAGAAAGGCGCATTAACATTTTCAATTATTTTCTATAAGACATGTGGATCCTTCCATTTTATCGAGTCTTCTCCTTTAAGGAACATTACGTAATTCAAATATTATTTAAAGGCTAAAAGCTAGGAACGGTAAAGAAAGGTGATGGTAAACACAAGATGCTGATTCTTATAATTATATTGTCGAATCTTCTACAATTATACGAAGAGTTCAATCGTGCAATTATAGTGCAGATTGTTGGATAGATTTTTCAAATAAAAGGATTTTTATTTTTATTATGTATTATCGTTTGATAAGTCCTTAGAAAATATATGAGACGGCGCTACTAATATCAAATTGATATAATATTTGACGTCTATTGTCCTTCTACAATCTCTACAAACATAAAATTTCAAACAGATTCGTTAGTTGATTTTTTGTTACAGCTATCTAAAATGAAGATGAGTGCTGCGTTTAATTAAGAACGAAATCGAGTGATTCATTTCAAAGCGTTGTTTGAAAAAATTCAAGCATAATTCAAGATCCGCTGAATGATTTGGCTCGATATTGAAGTAATTGAGCTGTTTTGAGTTAGCCGTTAAAACGGCTATTTTGAAGAGAAAGATAAATCGTAATAGAATCGTATAAAAATTTTGAGCAGCGTTGAACCAAGTGCATTGAGTTTAAGAAAGATATAATGAAAATGATTTTGCTCCATAAAATTTGTATTTTTATATTATATTATATTTTTATGCTTATATTTTCTAAAGACTTACCAACTTTCATAAAAAATTATTTAGTGGCAGATACTATCCAAATATTACAGCAATAGCGAAATGGAATTTTATGATTACAGCTGTGAAATGTCTTTTCGATAAGTCATAACACATCGTTGTCTTTTAAACTGCGGATGACTGAATTATCACAAGACACGACATATTTATTTAGGAAGTCGGGTGGCTGGCGTTGATGCGGATAATCTAGACATTATGTACAAATCAAATACAGCTGGATCCTGAATATCGGTACATTAGTGTGTCAATAAAAAAGTTGCTACGGAGCTGTAGCTAAAAATGTCTTATAAGTAGTTATTTCCATTTTGAAATTATTTTTGTTTTAGATAGGATGCATCTCATCTTAAATCCAGAAAATTCTGTGAATTATAGGAAAAGCACCAGTGCCCGTATCTCTGTCCTCTCTGTAATATAATACACAAGCATCTTGTATTCTCCTATGTTTACCATCACCTTTCCTTACGTCATACCATCCCTATAGCTTTTAGCCTTTGAATAATATTTGAATTGCGTAATGTTCCTTGAAGGGGGAGACTATCGACGCATAAGAGCATGCATAAGTGCAGATGATAATCCCATATGTATCAAAAGATCGACTTTTCATAAGTAGCTGTCACTTTTTTAAAACATGAATTGAAAAACTTATGTATCCTCATGTATAATGTATTCGTGTAAAATCATACAACTAACCGAAATTGAATTCTATGATTGTGTGTCGAGAATTTAAAAAAAAAAAAAAAAATTTTTTTGAGCCACCTGATTCGTCTAAAATTTTTCTCAGAGATAGTATCTCTAGCCACAAGTTTATCGCAAGAACTGACAAAACGATTTCGTCGGCACGGTTCCTTCCATTCGCAACCCTCTGTCATGCCCCGACGGCCGCGTTGATTTCAGCATTATGATAGGTAATATCCTGAGTCACAGTCGCGTACGTGGGCAATGTTGTGTACCATAACGGCGTACGTGTGGAAGGGCTGCGTGCAGCATATTCGACATTCACACTCTGAGTTCCCCTGCGTTATGTTCGCGCGCGCGCACACGTGTGTGTGTGTGCTTTCATGAGTATGCCCGAAGCATTTCCCGGTGAAATTAGGCTCAGCACGACACCTCGTGAAAGTCGTTGATAAATTTCACGCGCTTTCTTTGTAATAATCTTCCCCCGAATTGTAGCGCAGATGCCGTTATTTTGGGGATGAAAAATTTTTTTGTAAAATTCTTTATTTAAATCACAGTTTCGGTTCAATAAGTTTCAAAATCTTGTTAACCACTTATCTTTATAAGTTTCAAAATCTTATCATCCACTCTAAACTAATCGCAAAGCTAGATCATTTCATCCTTTACACTTTGTTAAAGTCAGAGGTTATTATTAATTTTGATCCATATGAAATGACACATATATCATTAAATCTAATCGAAAATCGTTAATAGCTTGACGTATAAAGAAGAGTTCATAATAACATCGACTTCATAATAACACCCTGTTGCTAAAATTAACGTGTAAATACTGTCTACGGCAATTGAGCCGCGTGAAGGAAGATTACACGGCCAGCCATCCGCGGTGCGGCGCGGAAATGAAAATCACCGTGAGGCGAGACACGTGGACAGCGTCGGCGGCGGTTGTCGGAGTCCGGCCGAGCGGATCTGTCGGGTTGCGCTCGGACAGAAGTAAGCGGTGGCAGCCAGTGCTGCCGGCGCGTTAAGGGGGTAGCAGGGGGGTCAGCCAGAGGAGGGTCAGTTGCTGCCAGGGTTGTATTGCGGGATCCGGGGTTGCCGGGTTCGGCGGGTGGCAGCCCGGGTGGAAACACGCGAACGATCCTCTGATCCCCTCGCGAGATATCGGGCCACTCACTCACGCGTCCGCCGGCGACCCTTGCGGAGCGGCGCGCAACATGCCCAGCCAGTTGTTCGACTCTACCCACAATCTCTGCCCTCTCCCTCTCTCTCTCTCTCTCTCTCTCTCTCTCTCTCTCTCTCTCTCTCTCTCTCTCTTTCTTTCTCTACCCTTCTCTCTTGTTCGACTTTCCTTCCTTTTTCTCTTTCAATCGGACATGTTCTCCTTCGTGTTTATCTCATTTCCTTCCCCGTTTATCCTATGCGTCTCTCTATCTTCGACCAAAGTCCTTCGTGCTCTTTTTTTATTTTTATGTATTTTTGTTCCTCTGTCCGTCGTCTTTCCTTCACTTTCTCTTTCTATCGTACATTTATTCTCTATATACGTTTTATTCTCTTCACTATCGTCCTTTCGGTCTCTCTCAAGTTCAGGGCTGGCGTGCAAGTTCGACGACGCCCTGTTTTGTGATTTATAAGTCCCGCGGGATAACTTGATCAGAGATTTTCTGGAGATTTTACATTTAACAATTGCGTCTGCTGAGATAATCCGGATCTTGCTGGTCAGCGAATTATTGCGTTCGTGTAAGCATAGTCACGAAGTATTTTTGTTCATCAATCGATAAGGCGGTATGTAGTACCTTATTTATGCACAAGTAATATGTTGCAATATAGCTCGTTGCAGGGAAATCTTTCGTGACTAAAAAATCTATCACACAAGAAATATAAATAATATCTATGCTTTCCACAAAGAATTTAATATCATAATATTTATAAGGGTCCGATAAACTGTTATGTAAAGTAACATATTGTTAACGAATATGTCTCCACTATTTTGTTTCAATTAAAATGTAATATGCTATACGTTACAATCTTTTCCCATATTTATTTCTTATGTATTACATAATCACGAATATGTTTGATTACATCTAAGCGCACGAAGAGAACATAACGAAGCTGATAGTGAGTTTTAGCCTCATCGTAATGCCGCCCCTGCATATATTCAGTCAGGGCGTCGATAGCGACATGCATATTTTAAATCAGCCTAAGAGGTGATAGTTTTCGAGGAAGCAGAGTAACACCGAACGTGGGAAGTAATCCATGAAGTGTGTTCGCGGTAAATATTATTTATATTGTATTTGTTGTGAGCAAGGATAAACATGAAGATATGTCTGCCAGGATTCTTCCTTTCTATTTTTTGTTAGCGGGAATATAAAAAAAGATATTTCATTTTTTTAATTATAAAATATTAAATACTTTATACAAAAACATAACAATAATTTATTATTACTTAAAATGTGAGTAAATTATTTTTTGTTACATTTAACATACAGATTATACGATTTTAATTTCAGTTAATCAGAATTAAGTTTCAATAATACTTTGTTATAAAATTTTAAACAAATAATATTAATATAGGGAGAAATTATATAAATCTATTTTGAATCTAATGCTATATTGTCGCGGAGTAATTTTATATATGATATATGTATATGATAAAATAAGTTGTTATCAAACAATTTGAAAATATATTATATAGTCATATATAACTACGTCGACTTTATAGTCAACAAGAGTATCATAATTTGTTAAAATGTTTCAATTGTTAAGATGTTTAAGATGATTCAGTTTTTATTTGTTTTTACTATAAAAGCAACATAAATCATGATATCAAGACAAATAAAAGAAGATTATGATTTTCGATATTTATTGTTAGTGTTAGAAATCTATAGTACATATTTCTATAGATTTTTAATATTGGCAGTGAACGCAGCTTCTAAAAATCTAAAATATTTTAATCTTTTATTAATAATATATGATATATAGAAGATTACATCATAACGTTAAATATTACAAATATCACGATATTTGTATTTTTCTGTATCACTAAGGCATTACAATATGTTGATAAACCGAGATTTTTTAACGAAATTTTCTATTTCTTACAATGACAATATTCTAAGATATGGAATTATTACTGTTACGAAGGGACGTTCGTTTGTCTCGTTTTTCTTTGCGCGGTATTGCCAATCCCGCTATTGAGTATAGAGAGAAGAAATCGAGTTTAGTATGATAGATTGGGCGGGTTGACAGCATCACGACGGTCTTTCCATCTCCTGTCTCGCTCCAATCTTGACTAAGGGTGGTCCGCACCAGGCACGTCCCCATAGAGACCCTCTATTCTGGACCCTCTGAAGCATGTTATGGAAGCAGGGAAGGAAAAGGAGCGCTATTGTAAGTTCTCGGCCAACCAAAAAAGTTAACCAACCAAAATCTAGCAAAATCGCCCCACTGCTCTGCTCCGCCCATCTTGTTACTTCTTTCGAATTTTCTCGTTGTAACGTATTCGTGCTTTATCAACCAGCTCTAAATATAATTATGTTTAACTGTATCACATTTAAAAATAATTTTTGTTCGTCCTGTGATCTTGTGCACAGTTATTATTCTATATAATTTGATGATCATATGTATCTTATTGTTTATTTAAATTTTAGTATTTGGCATTTATCTTCTATATAAGTATCTTTACAATATATTTTGCATAATATGTATTGATATTTACTATTTTTTATACTCTACACACACACACACACACATATATGTATATATACACATATAATTGTACATAATTGTCACGAAAGAAGGAGGAACTTACAAAATATATCCTAAAAATTTTTAATTGCATATACATATACGTATAATAATATAATATACGCAAATATTATATTTGTGGCAAAATCGTGGTAAGAGTTATCAAAGAAAATTGAATTGTACAGTATATTAAAAACATCAAGATATAACAGGAATAAAAACGAGAGGGGTTAAACGAGGGTGACAAAGTTTCATTTCGGTTTGCATGCTTTGCTGCAATAAACGTCAGCCCCTTTAGTGCCTGCGATGGCGTTATTAATTCGATTATAATGAGCTATTAAGTGAAACGCTAGTAATTCCGACAAGCTCCATCCAACGACTCAGCTCACACTCACTCTCTGAGTTAGAAGATTGCGGGGAGCCATGGCCGTTAAGCAAATTAGTGTGAAGTTAGGGGAACTAATCCAACCTTTTTAGACATTATTGTTAATGAACCACGCTACGTTACTTTCATGGTTGTCAATTCGACGTTAACACAATACATAAATATTTTTATGATACAAGAGTTTGTCAGGTAAAATATATTAATAATAAAAGTCATGTACACACACATATGCTACATATTACGCGCGCGCGCGCGCGCGGTGTGTGTGTGTGTAAGTTACAAGGTAAAGTTGTAATATATATAGATTTATATAGATATATAGATTTATATAGATTACATACAGATTTACAAGCCGCTAAACAATTAAATCTTATTGCTAGCCACAAATGTTTAGAAATAAATTAATGAAATCCCGAATGAGAACTTGGACATAAAGTACGCAAGAAATTTTGTACCAAATGTATTTCATGAATTTTTGTTTCATTTTCAATAGTTTGCAATTTTGTGCGAAGCACCCAATTCTCTTATATATAATAATTTTAAATTAAGATCTCAAATTCCCCGTAGACATATTTATTGATTGATTTCGAATCAGTTTATTCATAATTATTTACACATCAAACTTCTTTTTATCATAAATAACTGAAACTGAAAAATTCAAGCATTTTAATTAATTTATATTAATTACGTAATTATAGTTTATATTGATAGTTTATATTGATTTAATTTAATTATATTATGAAATTATTTGAAGAAAATTATTTTAGTTTAATCATATTTTTTATACATTTTTTATTTAAAGATGTTTTGACTATTATTGAAATTTAAACGACAAAAAATGTCAAAAAAACGACAAAAAATTTTATTGTAAATGTGCCTTGAGATCTATTGCAAAAAAACAATACTACAAATAAATTGACTTATAATTACGACGATTTATGCAGCAAAATGTTTTAAATAAATAACTTTTAAATAAATAAGTGAATCCAAATGAATTTTTGCACGAATATTTATTAGAGTTTTATTAGTAATTATATAAAAAATTTGATTTAATTTGTAATGCTACTTTCTCAACAAATTTGCAAATAAATATTTAAATAAATGTACAAAACGCGATTTTACGTAAGAATCAATGCAAATAAAACAATAACTGTTAAATCAATAATAGAATTGTGCTTAAATTTTACACAGATATTCAGACGTAATAGGACAATCTATGAAAATTTGTATTTTCCATAATGTTTTGAGATATACATCCTCTTAAGTAAAGGACGATTGACTAAAAGTATTAATTAGATTATTGTGAATCTGTGCGCTAATGTTTATTATAAAATAGATACTATAAAAGAATACTCATATTGCAATAAGCGAGGAAATATAAACAAGTGTGTATATTTCTCATCGATATATTCTGATCAATATATTTTTAGAAATTTTATTCTAGAAGTTCTAACTTCTAATAATGATAAGATAATTAATTTATAAAATACTTATTTAATAAATTAATTATCTTATCATTATTAGGAGTTAATCTGATAAATTCAAGTATAAGATTTATTTAATCACAAGTCTTATCGTAATCTATTAATGTTTTGTTACTATTGTACAATATAAATCCAATATATCATATCCACATATATATAAAGATTATGATAAAGATTGCAGATTCCCGATATTTAAAATTACGATTGCAACTAATTTTCTTATCGCATACAATACATGAGTAACGTCATTGTTAAAAAAGTGTTTATTAGTTGATTAAACGATTTCAAAATCTTAAATTTATAATGAATTTTATTTAATTCTTGTAAAAAAATTTTTTATTTTTAGAATAGTAGATAAATAAATCTTAGAAAAATATATGATGTAGAAAGAGAAAACATAGTAAAATATAATTAAATAAAAATATACTTTTTTTATTATTATAGGCCAATTGTAATTAAAATAAATATCTAATTACCTAAGTATATTGTTGTAGCTTTAGTTTAAAGTACATAATTCATATATAATAATAAACATATTTTGGAACTATGAATAGATTTGTTAATATTTAGTTGATTTATATATAATAGTTGTGGATATTCTTCAGAATCAATAATTTCTTTTGGTTGTTTTATGTGTACAATCTTATCTACTGTTTACAATGTCTCTAGACGTAAACGAAAATCAAATTATAAGGTGATATCACGCGTACTGATAAGTTTTAGTTACAAATATCTTGGAAAATGTTATTTATTTCGAAATCCAGATACAGTTCGGTTTCATGAATGATAATATGAATTATTATAAACTTATTTATTATCCTTTTGATTGTATTTACGATAAAAATGTAATTACGTTTTACGTATTAGTAACAAATTTAAATAAAAGTAAAAAATGAAACAGTATCGTTGTAATACAAATTTAATTAATATTAAATTTAATAAATTTAGTTTAATTTCCTAGAGTTAAAGAAAGAAAGAGACTAGTTAGGATTAAAGATTTTTGTAAACATATCTGTAAACTCTCTCTCTAATTCTTAAAAATGAGACAAAGGAAAATCAATAAGAAATAAGATAATAAATTGCGAACTAATGACATTAAAGTCTCATAAGGTTAGTATTATTGGGTGGTGCATGTATGATTAATGATTATGACAAACCGAGATTACAAGTCGCACTTTATTAATTCTCATACATACAGATTGTTTGAAAGTCACTGACTTAGTGATTACGGAATAGCACGTCATATTTTATCTTTGACAAACTGTTCGCCTTGTTTGACAATCTTAATTGAAGACCATTTACGTAAAAATAGTTGCTCTTCTAGATGTTACTTTACGAAGTAATACTTCGATGTATTGAATTTACATACATCTATTAAATACCTTCAACAAGGTGCGATTGGATCAAATTGTGACTTTCAGGAACTTTGATTGCTTTGTTAGCAATCGACGAGTAAATATTTTCTATAAACTTTTATAACAGCTTTTCAATGTTAAAAAATAAATAACTTCAAATATTTTGTGAAAATATAATATTAATTAGATGTAAAAAGCATCATAAAATGTTCATAATGATGAACATAAAATGCAATAGAAATTCAATTTAATTAAATAAATAATAATGTAAATTGCAATAATATATTTTTTGTGTGAAAGTTATAAAAAAAATTTATATATTAGTAATTAAAGAAAGTGTATTAACGATAATATTCATAATTTATCATAGAAATTGTAGTTGAATCAAATTGAATTACTATGACAATAGAATTTTAAAATCAGTGGCGCACTCTATATATATATATATATATATATTTAGAAATAATAGTTTCTCAAATAACGAGGCTGTGGAGCATAAGATAGCCATGATTCCGCATCTTTATACACAAAGCTATAAACAAGCAATCATGCGATGAACGAAGTTTAACGAATGGCTAACGGATCGCACCCAGAAGTAGAATACTTAATTTCACGCTAGTTCGTTCACTGCACATAGGCGTCGACTCGATCGGAAATTTAAATCAAGTGTGGATAGTGACCACTTACCGACTGGCTTGGGTACGTTTCTCTTGACTTGCATCCACTTGTACGTAGGTACTTGCGCCTGTTGCTGTTGCTGTTGTTGTTGCTGCGAATGATGCACATGCGAATGCTGTTGCTGCTGATGATGTCCGTGTTGATGCGGATGTTGAAGGTGACTGGATTGTTGCAAAATGTGATAGGTAGTTGTATCCGAGTTCTCTTCTTTATAATGTCCCGACGGATGCGTGGAAAACTCGCTCTGCTGAATCTGAGTCTGATAATGTAAAGATTCGTCCGAGGAAGGTAGTTGATGAAGATAATTTGAAGTCCCGCCGACTGCTATTGGATAATTGGGTTCGTGATGGTGATGATGATGATGATGATGGTGATGACTAGAAGATTGATGATGGAGTTGTTGATCGTGCTCCGTTCTTGGATGACTAGTTGGAGACACCGTAGTTTGATGGAGGCTGCTACCACCGGATGAATGATGATGATGATGATGATGGTGATGACTAGAAGATTGATGATGGAGTTGTTGATCGTGCTCCGTTCTTGGATGACTAGTTGGAGACACCGTAGTTTGATGGAGGCTGCTACCACCGGATGAATGATGATGATGATGATGATGAGGATCCTCTCTGTAAGCAGGTTGTTGAACGTGGTAACTTTGATGCGGATCCACCGAGGCTACTGTATGTTGTTGATTTGGATAGGATGAGGACGACGCGTAATCCAGATTGGTGTAGCTCAGACCATTCTCCGAGGAGATTATTGCCGTGGTGGAGCCATTCTCATGAAGAACGGCACCCGTCGGAGAATAGAAGCCTTGAGGCGGCGTACTGGATGATGTGCCCGAATCGGCGGTTAAGAAACTCTCGGAAGACGATGAAGAATATGGCGCCACTGCAGTCTGGGGGTAATAATGAGTTGGAGCTACCTCCGGGGAAGGAGGCACAGACACGTGACTGCCAACGGATGAAGGCTGATGATGATGATGATGGTGATGATTTCCTTGACCCGAGAACACATAGTTAGGATATGAGTCAGGTTTGCCATAGGTCCCGTACATGCCCATGTCCATCATCATCATCCTCGTAACGGAGAGACAAATCAATTGACCACCCACTGTTTCCGCAACTTCGATGCATAAGTCCAAGTGGAAATAAGAGATGATTTACATCATGATTAAATTGTACACTGTTCTCTTTTGATCATTTTAACATTATATGTAAAAATTTACAATCCTTTAATTTTACACAAATACCACAGAAAAATAAACATTTAAATTTGTTCCGTTAAACAAATTTATGATGAACACAGAATTAATTAAGTACTGGCAAGATTGTGAATAAAAGTTTTAAATAAAACAATAAATGTCCACAGGTTGCACAAAATATAAGATCACAGAAGAAAGAGAGAGAGAGAGAAAGAGAGAAAGAGCAACTAAGTATTAAATCCTTAAGAGTTGCCACAAGTACGCACTAAAATCACAGAAAATTAATAGCTATAATAGCTATAAAATTTTACGACAAATATCCAAGATATAAATTTGAATTTGATACGCTTTGAAAGTGAGCAATTAAAAGTCTTCTGAGAATAGCTAACAATGCTAATTCGCGGGCACTATGGAACATTAATCGTCATCCACAAAAATAATCCGTGCGGACACTCGTACAGTTGATCCGTCCAACATGAGCCGTTGGAGTGGACTGGTGAGGTAGACTAGCGTAGCAGAAAGCTGCACACAGGTGAGACTGACCCGCAGTGGTCTGGCGTGTTTAAGTTTTCCTTCTCTCTCTTGCTTGGACGTATCACTCAGACGAGGTGAGTAGAGGTATTGCGCTGTGTGAGGTTAGTTCCAGGGGGAGTCTCCATTATTGGTGGGCGGTACTTAGATGTAGTCACGTGATGAAAATTGGGCGGTGCCAGCCAATCGTGGGCGAGTCTGCGCGCCCCGAGTCCACTGCCTCATGATGGATCACCAGTGTGAATTTTATTTTTCGCTCCTTCTTTTTATCTCTCTGGCACGCTGCAGTTGACACTTATCGTCGCGGGTAGGAGTCGGGTATTATATCTCGGTACCCACCTTCTATGCTATCCGGAGGCAAGCAACCTCCGCCCTTCTATCCCCTGGATAGGTTGTTTTGTGCCTTCTGCCTTTTTTTCCTTCCACGCTCTTGACGGGTCTTTCTATGTACTTGCGTGTCTTGCTTGCTTCGAAATACCAAGATATCAATACCCTACGTTTTTATTACAATCTGATGGTTGATAGTTTAATTATGGTTGATTTCTACTATATATATAATATACATAATATATCTAATTTTATTAAAATATTAAGAATCAAATTGCTAATTAATGATTAAATTTGCAACCATTTTATTATTTTTAAAAAATAAATTTTTAATGAAAGAAACAAAAATTTATATCATAAATGTAAAATAAATAAAGTATATACCTGCAGATAACTTTCGTGTAGACTTGTAATGTCTTTAAAAAAAAGTAGAAATAGATAATTTAATTTGGTAGCTGTGTCACGCTAATAAATAAGGAAGATATTTCGGTCACACAGGCGCGCGACGCACGAAACAATTTGTGACTCTTCAGACTGCTAGGATATTCATCATCTTCACGTCGTCGAAACCCTGACATGACAATACACTACTTCTAAAGGTATAAAGAAGGACTAGGTCATTCAACGCCACATCTCTGAAAAAGTTTTTCAAAATTTATAAGAAATTTTTATTTTGAGTGTATTTCTCTACTTGAAACATTCTATTTTTATTAATACGTTATTGATTAAATATAAAAATGTTTTATTAGATTGAATTAAATTGTTTAAAAATATAAAATTAAAAATGTCTTTGAAACAACATTAAAAAACGAAAGAACATGATTTAGTTATTTTATAATGTATTGTACATAATTATAAGAAATATTTCTACAAACAATACTTTTTCTTTAAGCTTAATACACGCACATAAAAATTTTATTTTTCTATTATATTATACATATTTTAATAACTATTTTTTAATAAATTTAGAATCATTTTTTTATAATAAGAATAGAGAATAATAGAGTACTTTGCGAATTAAGAAAGACAGAATATTTAAGATAAAATATTATAGTTTCTTATTATGAAGTAAATTTCAGTAAAATCTGAATATAAAAGTTAAAAATATACATTATTTTTTTATAATATAATTTTAATAGGTGATATCTGATATCTATTTTAAATATATTAAACTCTCTTATTTCACTTTTTTCTCTATTTTCTTAATAATTATAAGCAAATCAATAAGTATATCAATTATAAGCAAATATAATTATGTGTGTGT
>JANQDE010000002.1:4622424-4704874 GCA_037157785.1 Cephalotes varians | reverse complement strand
GAGAGAGATATGATCGAGTTAAAACTGTAATTTATTTTATATAATTTAATTATATTTTATATACTGCATTTTTTAATTTTTGTATATTATTAATATCTCAAGATTAATGAGTTCTAAATAATAAGCTTATTTAATATTTTTGTTAAAAATAAGTAGACTTTAAATAAACTAAAGAATTTGTTAATAATATATAATGCGATATAATGCGATTTTATTATATATAATAAAATTTAATATTACTAAGAAACTGATGTTGTTGTTAATAATCACGATATTATGTTAACTGTCGAAGAGACATTGTCCCAATTATTATTTAACGGATGAATCGTGAACACTTTTGGCAATAAGGAGATCCAAGAAAAGTGACAAGAGCTCGCTCGTCCGAAGAACGCGTGACGGCCCATGGGATATCTCTTACCCCATGCGAGAGCGCAGTGACAGGATGACACATTCCACCGTGAGAGTTTTAGAAGCATGGTCCCGTATCAGCAGTTCAGTCAGAAGAGCTTATATCGAGGGCGCCACCTGCGGCCACCCGCGACATCCGTCCTGTTTCGTACATCAGACCGGGGAATCTTCATCTTGATCGAGCCGCAGTGACGTTTGATAGTTCTGATTCTTGCTGTCGGGTAATCTTTTTCACTTGAACGCGCAGTTATATACTTTATCTTTATCGCAATGTGTCTAATTTGGACTCTTCGTACTTTTGAGTTTGAATGTCTCACTTTTTACAGTTTTATAAGTTATAGTTTTATATTATTGATATAGATGAAACTTCTCATATTATTATCGTTAACATCGAATCAATATTCTATGCGTAAAACAAGTTTCTAAAAAAATATGTTGTACATTGTTTTATAATGTTTATATATATCAGTAATTCATCTTAATAATAAAATTTTAAATTAAAATTGCAAAAATTGAAGTGTATTTAAAAATCAGTAAATAATAAGATTTTCTTATTTAATATTTTTTAATTATATAATTTTCTTATATCGAAATTTTTAGTAGTTATCAAAATGTTTAGGTTGCACACAACCTAATTTAGTGTAAAATTAATAATAATTTGTATTGTCAAATATCTTGTTTATCGAAGTTTCTATAATATTATTGTTATTAAGAAACATGCAGAACCGAGATATATTGATATGAAGACAATTACTGCACAATTTTTTATTGACAAAACGCATGATTTCTCGGCTAAATATTTGGAAGATGTGTTTATCGGAATTTGCGAGGATTAAATTAGTAAATTCGAGTTTAGCCTGGTCTAATGTTGGATAAATATCAGCACCTTTCTTTCCAGACAACGCGTAAACTTTGCTTAGGGTCCTAATCCCATTAAACAATTATAGTCTACTCAATCGGTCCAGTATCCGTCGTCTCGTGCGGCACCACGCTGAGATTTGACGTGGGATGAGGCACCTGCATTGTCATGTTGAGCTATAGTCGTTTTGTTGCAATCCTGACTTTTATCTGCAAGCCACAATAATCCATTGCCTTTTAAAGTTGTTTTTTTCAGTTAAAATTCCTTCATTTTTGTGGCAATATTGTTTATATATAATATGAATTCCTTCATTGGCAGTTATGTCATATTATTGCCATATTATGGGAATATATTTTATTATGGGAATATGTTTTATTATCGAACAACGACAAAACAATTAAAGTGATGACCTTAAATAACTTTAAATCATAAAATGAGAAATATTAAATCTCATTTGAGTATTATAAAATCGTGGAAGGGCTAATGAGAGCTATAACACGCTGTTGACGGTGCGCAGTAACTAATAAGATTTATTCAATATAATTACAAACGTTTCGGCTTACCTTTAAGCCATCTTCAGTGTGCACGTTCAACGTTCAAATCGGTTCCGTTAACYWRGTTAACGGAACCGATTTGAACGTTGAACGTGCACACTGAAGATGGCTTAAAGGTAAGCCGAAACGTTTGTAATTATATTGAATAAATCTTATTAGTTACTGCGCACCGTCAACAGCGTGTTATAGCTCTCATTAGCCCTTCCACGATTTTATAATTTTTGATATATCGAGAGCTCGGGATATTGACTATTTAACATACACGTAATTTCTTTGTTATCATTTGAGTATGTTTTGTGATAAGAGAGATTAAGGGTAAGTCAGAAGCTTTTTTCAATGTTTAAGAGGTGTTAAGAAAAATGTAAAAATATCTCTGCTTCTATCTGTTTGTTTAGTTTTTGAGAAACGTAGTAAACTTTGACTTCTGTCAAGTGCTTGAGATGATATTTGAAGAGCGCCTAACATTAATTGTATAGCGACCAGATGTCACGTCTTAAACAGTACGTTTTCGAATGTTGGGTGTTGTGTCCATCAAAGAACTAGTCACAACAATTCAGCGGGTGTCTACTGACGAACGGACAGCTGTCTATTGAGAGAATCGTAGGATTTCCAGAAGGATTTCGTCTTTATAAAATGACGCACCACATTCCATTGAAACGGCGTTATTTTTTGCAAGAAAAACGGGAGTTTCGAAACCGCATGAAATAAAAGAAGGAAGAAGATACGAGTTAAAGAAAAAAAATTTCAAATAACTTCTTTTGGGGAAGAATAACTTTTGATTTCTTCTTTTATTAAATTTATTCCGTTTAATATTAACTGCTGTATTTATAAGAAAGTTGTGAAACTTGAAGAGGAAACTATAATTTTATCATATTTTATAAGATTAGCTGTGAACAAATTATATGTAACGAGATAACCGTTTTTCTTTAATTTTTCTCTCTTTTTCCTTTTTATTAATATAATACTTAATAGGCATCTCTCTCTCATGAAAATAAGTGTCTACATCCGTTACAAAGTTCCAAAAAACGTTCGTTTAAATCCGGATCCAGAATTGGATCGGGCATGCAACTTTCCTCCTGAATTTGTCCAATCGATCTTCCGGCCAGAATTTTCCATAATTCTGCTCATTTTCGAAATGGCGCCTGACTTTTTGTATGCCGCTCGCACGAAATCGTACTAGGGACATGGGAAACCCTGCACAATGGAGTCATCAATCATTCCGTATGAGAGTTGCTCGATTGCTACTCTAACTATGCGCAGCCTTGTCGAGGCATAAATGTGAATGTAATTAAATTTACAGATAATATTAAAAATATAATAATTACATATTTGTTTCTCATTTTTAGTTATTTTAGCATTTTTTAAATCAATATCTTCTGCAAATTGAAAGAAAGTTATATTCTCACACGTTATATAGAATAGATAATCTTAAAAAATAACGAGTTAAGGGGATCCATCATAAAATTTCAAATAAATATTAATTATACATATTACAATATTTTCAATTATACATATTACAATATTTCGTTTAAAATGTTCTAACGTCATGTTTATGTATAGATTGTTAAAAATATATATATATAAATTTTATATGTGCCATTAAAAATTTGGAATGTTTCACACTTGTATCACTATCAGAGTACATGAATATGGAAAATTTCATGACAACGATAGGAAAGCGTCGGCAGTTATGTTAGAGAGATATTCAGCAAGCACGCAGAATGACTTGCAATACTCGATATGCCATTTCATGCAACCTGACTCACAGTTAGTCTGTTTTACGTGTTGATCGTATCGTAGTACTAAAATATTGAATAAATGTAATTAGGCGCTAGTTAGAAGGGTGCGTACACATGATAGAATTATTTATTCGAGTGATCCTGATGAGTACGTAATCTCTGTGTTTACGCGATAGTGCACGAGCAAACGTTGAGCGCGAGAAATAAGCTTACCATCAAAGTTGGTATTAGCTTTTTTGCACCTCTTATTTAACTTAATGATTAATACGTGGAAGTTCTAAACACAGAATAAAATAATTATATTTATACGTATCTACAGGCATAAAAATTATGTCTATAGATATTATGAATATCTAATTTGCGAGTAATGTTAGAAATACAAAGAACAAGAACAAAGAATTCAAGAATTTACATTAATAATGATATTGTTAAAAAAATGATATTGTTTAAGATATCTGCAAAATATTACTGTATGTTCGTTGTATATTTCATGAACTTGTGTTATATTTGCGTTCATATTTAACGAAATCGATGAACGTGTGTCGTGCAGGGTTGATGTTTGAGGGATTATGTTCCGTGCCCTTCTACAGCGAGAAGGTACGGCTTGGATCTGCCCTATGACGCACGAATATCATAGCCGTATGAAGGAGAACGTGCATTCGCGGTAATAAAGTTAGCACGGTAATTATGACAGGCTCGTTACCAGCACGTCGCTACGGGATATGAAGTGTTAATGAATGGACGCGTCGAACCAAGGGGTGGCTGGTACGATCGTGTATTTCTGTTTCGTTCGTAAACAAGCTTTAAATATGCATATATCTAATATCCCCACTGATACATTTTAAAAATTTGATTATTATAAAAATTTATCTAAATAAATGTAAATAAAATTTTTTGTTGGTTTTTTATTGTAATATTGCATTATAATTCTTTTTAAAACTAAATTGTTTGGATGAAAAATTTCTTATAAAAACGAATGCATAATAAATGTTATTACCCTATATTAAAATTAACTACATTGTAATATTATTATATATTATTATATTACATGTATTAAAGCTGTATTCTATAATCATATAAAACAGTAATAATATTTAATATTGTTGCTTTTTCTTATTTTGTTAAAATATGGATTGTATTCTTAAAACATTGCATTTTTCATATTTGTGAAATTCATATTGTCTATGCTAAATCTTTTTATGTATTAATATTTCTCTTATATTTTATACTAATAGTTTTTCATGTTAGGCTAAAATATAATAACAAAATAAAATTTAATAGATAAATTTCAATCACAATGAATATATAATATTAGTTGATAAATGATTTTAATTTTATTTAAGCTGGTCAGTTAAGTTTCTTTAGCCTTGTCGTCGATAACGCCAGACAAGAATTATTTATCTAAGATAAGATTATCAGACTTCAAAGAACTCTTAGCTCTCTAAATCTTTCCGCATTCCTTATTCGTTTTGATACAGAATAAAAGATTATATCTTATTGATTTTTACGGTATATAATAAAAGTTATAATAATAAAATAAAAATTGTTTTATTTAAATAAATATTAGAGATTTTTTGAAATAAATTTTTTAGAACAGTGAGATTTGTGGTTTACACGAACAATATAAAAATAGTAATATAACAAACTGCAAATTATATAATTATACAAATTTATGTTTTTAGAAATAATGTATTTTATTATAAGAATGAAATAAATTTTTTGCATGTTTTATTATTACGGTATAAAGTTATAACTTTTTAAAAGACTTTTTGAATTTGTTTTTTGTAAAACATTTAAATTTTTATAAGATATTTGCTTTTATTTTTATTTATTATCTATTATTTATCTATTATTTATGAAAACAATGTTTCTACACACACACACACACACACACACACACACACACACAAAACATCTTTATTTATATTTTTAGAAATTATTAGCATGGTAAGCAAGCGAAACAACATTTGCTTCATTTCTATTCACATAAATCGCAATAGCTTAAATATTAAGTCCAACCGCATTGGTAATCGAAAATAACAACAAAGAAGACAATAAAGAGATGAAGGAAGGAGATTCGACGGGGAGATGAGCACACGAAAGAGGGGGTGGCAGGATAGGCTTGATTTCCGCGTCATTACGCAGACACGGCGTTGGCTCCGAATTAATTGAATGTAGCGTGTGTTGACAGGTAGGTATATTGGCAGACAGACTGCAGAAAGAGTGACAGAGACGACGGGACTGACCGTTTCAGGGCTTGTATCAGATGCGGTCGCGATATCAGGTTCTCGTCCACAGTTCCTCCGAGGCCGTGTACCTGTCATTTTCGGTGACCGTGTCATTCAGTCCCATCGTCTCCTTCCTCGGATCTCTTTCTCCCTAACTAGCGATAGCTGTCAGCTCCGGGAACGGCCGATACAGAATTCGATTTGGCTGCAACTGGACCAAGAGATAAGAACAGATACCTGCACTTAAGTCATTTAGACTTACTGCAGTAGATTGGCCATCGTATCTAGACAGTCTTCTTATTTTTTGCTTGGTAATTAACAATGACATGTAATAATGACATGTAATAAATTGTTGAAAAGTGGGAATACATAAACGTTGAGTTTTTAATTAATAACGAACAAGATCTTTACATATTTGTAACTGTTAATCTCTATATAATATAATGCATTATTTTCGACATAAAACGATTAAGCGATGCATTAAAAAAAAATCAACCTGTTTTTGTTTCAATGTCAGGAGCAACATTGTTTTGTTATTTATAAGTGACGAGTTGCTCGATAACGCTTTAGACGACAGATAGCCTAGTCTATATGAAGCGATTATCTGCAGTGATTAATATGTGTTTACTTTTCCTCATTAATACTTGTTTTATTTTAATAAATTATTGTAATAATTGGATGACAACTAAAAGCAGTAATCAGAGTAATTAGTACTGAGGAAAGTATTAAGAATGGTAAATGCAACGGACTCGAGAAGATAGTTGTTCTCCAACCATCTTCTATGTTATTCAGCAATTTGATTTTGGTCCCATTTCAAGATTCTTATCTGAACATTGTTAATTAATCCTTCTCAGAGAGACGCACGGGAAAGAACGTACTTTTTCCCTGAAGATAGCTATCCGGATTTGAAGCTGTCAGTTAATAATCGACGGACTTTTGACGTAATCGTGACATGCTTCGTTGCGGCGAAATCAAAGGCTCTCAATATTTCGCTCCTTTATTCAAAGCTCCTTTACTGATTTTTTATTTGAGATGCTGCGACTACATAATTTTTTACATTTTAGTTCGCTTATGTAAGTGAAAATATTTTTCGATAGCAAAATATTTCAGGACCGTTAAAAATTCTGATTATGCGTGGTCTCAACCCACATGTTATATTTTCGAACATGGTTGGTCATATCCGTGATCCTTCGGGTTTTGATCGCGATGGCCCAGGTACACGAGAAATCCCAGGGGAGACTCGACGGAAGGTACCTACACGATCCTACACTTTGTGAGATCTCTCATCGTGTCCCTGAGGATTCGTATTCCTAGTCACGCATTTAATCCCCCAAAAACATGTAACCGATTCGTCGTTCCTTGAGATTGAAGGCTGATTTTTAAACTGTCTCCAAAATGTCTGGAAATTTACGTTTACATGCACATCATGCAATTGTAAGCAAACATAGATTATATTTGTATTTTGCGATAAATAAGGAATTTATTTTTTATCTCCTGATTTTTTACATTCCTATTCCTTAGTAATAAAAGAAATAATTGCTATAACTAATTTATATGTAAATATTTCTTGCACTGTTCGCGATAATTGAAATATGAAATAATTCATTCAATAATTAACGTGTGTGTTGATTCTGTTTAACTCTTATGAAAAGATATCTCCAAGCGAGTTCACTCGAACGGATGTCTCTCGTTGTGTTGTGTATACGCGTCGGCTAGCGGAGGTGAATAGATTGTCAATGAGAATTTCGAGTCCAACCTACGGAGACGTCTGGTCCTTTAGGCCTCAGAATCAGAACTGTATCCTTGGGGACAGATACGTCAACGTGGACAACGCGAATGCGTACTCCGTTGCTCCGATGTTGGTCCGCTATAGCTATAAGTTGGGATCGTACTATGATTCTGTTGAGGCAACACTAATACTCTTCCAATCTATCAATGTTAGTTGTTTTATATTTTTTTTAAATGTTTACATTTTCAGTACAATTCAATACAGGTTTTTTTGTAATTTTATAGATTTATATTTTACACTTAATTTTATAGAAAGGTTTTGCAAGACTTAAAAATTTATATACAGTATAAGACAAATTTTATTGAAGAAAGATGCAAAATATATTAAATAACAAGAAAGTTGAGAAGGAAGGAATATTTTTGTTTTTGTGACTTATATAAATTTGTGGAATTAGTAAATAGAAAAGTGCTTTATCCATATTGTAGATTTACTTTGACTGTTTATTTGATCTGATTAATCATTTTTAATATACAATAATATTATAATTATATCGGATTATACAAATAATTATCAAAGTCACGACGTAGTTAATTCTTTTTTTCAGAAATCATTAATCTCCACGAAATTTTCTATATTTCTATATTTGTGTGTTGCTTCCCCCTTTTCATCTTGATCTTCTAATTCAGTATTTCTTCGTTTCTTCGTGCTCGCGTTTGTTTCTCTCAGACGGGAAAGTATCGAGAGTCGCATATTCCGCTGTTATGGGATGGGAAAGGAGGAAGAGAGTGGTGCTCGATCCATCAAAACTGCATGTCAGTAGCCATTAGCACGCTCCCACCGGCGCGCAACAGAATGCCCCGTATATCTAAAGCCTGCGCGTACACTTCTGTGCGTAGCGGTACTCGATGCGTATTTTATTCACTTGTTTGAGCTCTTATCTCATTTTTTCGACGCTGCTCGTTTCTTTTCGAAATTATTTTCTTAAATTTTGTTTTCGATAATGACAATAATTTTTTCATAGAAATTAATTTTGTATAGCAATAAAGCATTTAAGAAGAAGTTTATTTAGCTATTTCAAAAGTTAAAAAATATAAATTAATAAAAAATCTATACAATATTATCAGAATATCTTAAATGAATATTCTTAATAGAGTTCTCAATTATGTATTGAAAATGCTCCTTTTACAAATTCTGGAGATTAATATTAATATTAAATTTTTTATCTTCTGTTAATCGAATATAATCTTGTTATGCAATAATTTATTTAGCCAGTGAAATTTTTTATTATCTTGCTATGTTAAGAAACAATCGATAGAACAGAATAATTTTCGATGGATTTTTTGGAAATCGAAGTCAGTTCCGCATTTCCAGCAGCGAGCAATAGCTGCAGCGATCGCACCGACGGTGGTAGCGGCAACAGCAACTGCAGCTTTAACGGGCGGCGACCATCCATCATGAAAATGTCAGCCTCCCTCTTCGTCCAGAAACAACTAGCTATGACATTCTTCTCGTTGCTATTGCCTCTATTCGCTTTTGCCAATTCGCGCATTCGCATGTCCGTTACTTTGGGTTATTCGCTCTTTTTCATAAAACTCCATCTTTACCTTTTAGAGATTTTAGTCTTTTAGTCATTAATCGATATAAAACCCAAACGTTATTATATTTTATTCATAAGTATGATTGAAATTTTTCAAATGTAACTTTTTAAAAAATTGATTAAATAAAATAAAATAAAAGTTAAAAATATAATAGAAGTCAGGAATGTTAAAAAAAATGTCAAAGATTAATGCCAAAAGATTTTATAATTTATTACATGAGAAAAATTCCTTAATATAAAATTACAGATAAAAGGGCAATTTTGAAAGCGCACGTTCAAATTTAAAAAATATTTAAATTAAATTTAAATTTAAGAAACTGTATATGTTTGTATAAATTTTGAAAAAAGAATGATAAAAATGATTCATTTGTAACAGAATGATAAGACAACGGACACAAATAGTAGCTAAAAAATTCAAGCATCAATTTGATATCGCTAACAGATGTAATCACGAAACAATACGGAATGTCACTTCTAACTGACACATTAGCCCAGTTTCCGGTAATATTAAAGGCAGTAACGTTTTAATTAAAACGACATCGTCGTCGGTAAATACAACAACACGCAAGAGAATCAATCATGCCGCTTATGCGCGTCCTGTACACATGCTGTGGCTGTCTTCAATGAGACATCTTAATCGGTAAAGCTAAAATCACAAAGATTTTTGTACAAGTTTTATTGGTTGTTCCAATAGCATATAATCGAATAGAAATTCTTTGTAATAGTGTTACAGACTGGTGCGACTTGAAGACGAGCAATGAAATCGGTTGGATTGAATAGAGAAAGGATTTTAGGCGTAAGTTCGGCAAGGCCTGTTGACAACAGACGGCAGTTGTGAAGTTTTTGGGGAACGTGGTTCCGCATAGGGCAACGTACAGTTCTATTTGTTGGATGATTGTACTGCTGCGAAATCAAGTCTGACGAAGATCGATCGGACAGCATTTCAGGCGTCAACACCGGATCGCTGATTCCCCTCCCGTCGGCTCGACTAAGGTCGTATCCGCTGCCACTTTCTCGCAGATGCTGCCAATCCCGAGTGAAGTTTCTATTAAGAAGTCCTATTCGAATGAAACCATCAAAGATTCTATATTAAGTAATTGCAAACTTTATTGGAGTATATCGTCATTTTGAAAGAAGAAAAATTTTATTTTATTCTCTATTATATATTTTTTTCTATATGTATGTATGAACTAAATAAAATATAAATATAAATATTTTTATATAATAATTAATATATATTACATAATTTTTTATTATATTAATAAATTATAATTATAATTATAATTTATATATATATTTTTTGAAGCTGTATTATTTACAGCAGTAACACGCATAAGTGTTGCATTCCTTTTATATTTTATATACAGCAAATATCATTTATATAATTTGTGAATTAAATTTACACATATGTATACATTAAAAAAAAAAAAAATATATATATATACATATATGTATAGAAAAAAGAGAAAATCGCAATCATAGCTTTTACAAGCTATTCTAATTTTTATAAGCTACAGATTTATATTTGCTACATTTACCATAGAAATATGATTATTTAAACAAATAGAAAACAATAATTATTAAAACTGATACATAAAACTTCCAAACAAAAAAGAACATAAACGAATTATTATAAGCAAAATAATATAAACTAGGGATTTTTAAAGATTATGAATCACGAGCCGATTTTTGGTCGGTTATGAAAAATTTTAAAACGATAAATTTTGTTACTTGCGTAATTATTACAAACTTGCGCGAGTCTTTTCATGACTTTATACATGTGTGAAATTAGATTTTCAACAATGGTAAGGATCAAAACTAAATTTTGAAATAAATTACAAACTGCATGCGCCTAAAAATGTTTTGCGTTGATCCCGGTCTCAAAGTTGTCATCAACAAAAGTAGAAAAAAGCGCATTCTTCACATGTACCTTATTATGAATCTGAGAAATAAATTTATAAAATTTTATTCAATAAAAAATAAAAAAGTAGAAAGGAAAAAAAAAGTGATATAAATAAGATGATATAAATAATTAATGTATCCTTCTTTTTCCTTTTTTACTAAAGTTTTTGTTTACTAAAGTTAGATTGTAAATGTTTACTGTTTTAATAAGTGGATCACGATTCACATAAATTTGAAAAGCTCTGATATAAATTATTTAATAAAACAATATAATATATTTCATTAAAATTTTGTATTTACATGTTTAAATCTCGATCTTTAAAAAAAATTAATATTTATATATATAAATATTATATAAATAATTATCACATGAATAATTGATATTTTTATTCGTGTTTAAAATATCAATTTTATAACATATATAAATAAAATATTTTAAGTTTTTGTAAAATGATGGTATTTATATATTCGATTGATGGTTATATTACACTTTATTAATTGTTACTAAATGTAAAATATAATAATTTACTCATTATAGAAAATAATGTATACGTATAACATTGACTTATCTACAGTAAACTCGGTAGCATTACTTAATTATTAATTATTTTATCAATATATGATAAAATGTATCGACGAAGTAAATTATTGTATTATCGAATGTATATGTAGAAAACTGCAATATCTTGCGATGAAAATTGAGGGTAAAGATAAAATATTTAATAATGTAATAATCTTTGATATTATTTTTGTTTTTATTTTCATAAAAGGAAAAATCATTGATTGTATGCATATAATGCATATAATAAAAAATTATTTACAGACTTATATGATGCAATATTCTATTTTATTTAAATATGATAAAGTAAATCTCTTCTTTATTTTCATTTGGCATGTAAAAGTTGGCAAGTTACTTATGGACGATAAAGGAATATATCTACAAATAGTAATGCATCGATTTTTAATTCATTGTGAGATATTTGACGAATTATCCAACATACGATATTATAGGAGGCAAAATTTGTTTGTTTTATGTCATATAGATGTCATAAACCTAGCCAAGTTTCTCGACACATGAAACAGCTGTTGTTTCTTCAGTTTGGGGGTGGTGTCTACTGTCAGATGCTCCGCCTATAAATCAAACCTATGGGCGGTAGGGAGACAAGCCGACGCCATGTTAACATACATAAACAAACCCTGCGCACTGATAAACGGCGGAAGCAACATGTAACAAGCGATTTCATCTCAATAGAGTGCTATACGTTATTTGAATTCTTTTGAAAATTTTATATAATCTCTCCCGTACTAAATAAATTAATATAAATATAATACATATTTATAAATGAATTATAAAATTTTGTAAAATTTTCTTTAGGGAACTTACCTAAAATATTGATTGCATAATTATTTTTTTAATATTTTTATTGTAATTTTAATTAAAAATTAATATCACGATTGTGCGTATACATATTTGTGTATTCCATTTTATAACAGAAATATGAAAATATATTTTTTTCAATGTTATTTTTTTATACATATATTTCTTCTTTAATATAGCTAAACTCTTTTATATTTTGTGTTATTATAATATTTATTGAAAGATTGCATATTGCACTCTGTTTGGTTAAATAATATTATTACTAATAATTAATATCTATAGTCAATTTGCATAGAATAAAATAAAAAAAAATAGAAATTTTGATTTTGTAATTGTTTTGCAAGCGATGAACAAAGATCACGAATCGACTAATGGTTGAAGGTGCCGGTCTTGGAGAGATCCTGAGACTAATCAGACTAAGCATTAATCTTCCAAGTGGATCCTCGACCCAATTCTCGTAAGGTCAAGTCGCAATGGAGACGTTGATTGGATTCCACGTCAAACCAGAAGTAAACATCTTTTCTATCATTACGCGTCGTTCATTTATTTTTTTTACTCTCGGTCTTTCGCGGAATTAAATTTTATTTAATTATCTCGTATATTTATCGAAAGAACTAATGATCATGAGACAGAGAGAGTCGACGCAATTCGCTATTCATATTTGCTTATTAATAATTCATAGACATCGTCATTATTCTAGTAATTCGTTCGATTAACTTGTCTTTTAATGTCTAACACAGGCTTTAACGTAGTCGTGACACATGCAAAAGGTATTTCGCAGTTAGATCTCTTACAATAATAAAATGCTGTTGATTAAAAATTGACGGATTACTAATATACCACTCGCCTTCTTTCCTCGCGTGATTTAGGAGCAAGAAGATATTACTAGGTAATTGTAAACCGCAGCTTCCACAGTTACTATGGACCGTTTATCATCGTCTCTATAGCTACCGGATCGTTGAGTGAGGAGATTTGGGGGTTCACCGTGCTAAGAGTTGAAACCTCAGCATGACTGGTGGCCTCGGTAGCCGATAGACGTGTCATTTATGCGTCTACGAATCAATAGCCGCTTCACTTTACACCCACCTTACATCATTAGTCATTTTATAGGGCCGTTCTGCTCCGTTACGCGCGTACGCAGCATTTGCTCACGACTGACTTGTCGTCTCATCTCGACATAAGTCTGTCGGTGAGAAGATCGTATGCTCATCGATTGCGATTAATCAAATTGTGACTAATCTTATTATCTATAAATTATTCTTGTTACTAAATGTTATTGTTTCACTCGAGCAAGTAGTTATTAAAAATTTAAATAATGTAAAATTTGAATTTGATATTACGTCATACGTAGCGCAATTAATAAAACTAATTGAATTTTGCATGTCATGTTCAGATCTGATGTAATTATTACAATAATTTGAACTCTGTGGCGTGACGTGAGTCAATTCGTCATCGCGACTAACGCATATGTTCGTATATCGTACAGTCTTTTTCAAAACGTCGAAATATCGATCGTTTTCTAGTTCAATTTTCTAGTTTTCTTTTCGATCAAATAATTTTCACTCAAAATATCTTTCTTGCAATAAATTCATGCAATAATTTTCATATCGCTTAAAACAAAAATTAAATTATATAAATTATATAAATAAATTATATAAATTAAATTATAATATTTTCAAGTCCAGCATAATGAAACAAAAATCGTAACTTTGCTAATATCAATGTTTGTTTTATTGTGTTCAATAATTAATAAAAAAAACATTTGATATAAAGCGTGCGTAAATTTACTTACATGAAAACCATCAAATTGAAAATATTTAATCAACATTAAGTCAGTTTTATGTATTATTAAACGCATTATTAAAGTTACTCGGTAGTGCAATAACGGAAAAAATAATGAGAACAGTTATAAGGTCGTGCTAATGTACAAAAAGTTATATTTGACTTACTCAGCAACTTTTACTAACGTTTACTACTTACGTTTATTAATTTCCTTACTGTAGGTCTCATTATTCTTCAAGATACGGCGCACATCTGCAATTATAATGTAGTAAAAGACCTTCGCACATTGCCTTTTTGTCGTATCAGAGTTATTGCTAACAAATGAGTAACGCTACGAATGTGAAGGCTTCCACTCGTGAAAATCTGTTTTCATCTCTCCTGATGGATCAAAATTGTGGCTCATGTTCAAGCATGGAAAGCTAGATTAGAAGTCGATCATTAACTTTTGATACATTCGCGAGAAAGACATTAAGAAAAAGTTAAGGAATCAGAAATAAATTTCACAGTTTCGTCATTGGCGGTAACGGGAACATATGAGGCGTAAGATAAGATTCTATTTGCGGTAGGTGAACGAGTTAACGGACAAGACGATTGCAAGGTGCCTCCATGATTAAAATTCAACACCACACACACACACATACACACACACACACGCGCGCGCGCGCGCGCGCGCACGACACGCACGCACACGCACGCACGCACGCACAAACACAATACGCACACAACGCACGCGCGCACGCACGCACGCACGCACGCACACACACACACAACACTGAAGAGCTAAAGCTCCCGCTTCCTTCATCTATCATATGAACCATGACAAACCGAGCCTCAAAAGTAGCCGCCTGTGTAGCAGCACTTTCTTACCTTCTTCACTTAGTCACTGGGCGCTCAGGTGAGCGTCTACCTGTCTGGATATACAGGACCCCCTATCTACATTTATTAACATTTAAGCGTTAACGACATTTCTCTCTCTCCCGAAAGAAAAAGAAAATAAGAATCATTGTGCTGGCTACTCATATATTGTTGCTTTTCACTTCGGGAATTCTTTCAATTTATGTAGTTTTTGTCTCAAGAATACAGTACGAAATCGACTAAAAGAAACAATTGCGGTAATTCTAGAAATTTTTGCGTGCGCGACACATTATTTAATTACTTTTAACCAAAGAGGTTATTTGCAATTAAATTAAACATCTACGATATTGCAAAAATTAACGAATCATAACGAATGAAAAGTGTGTGTTTCATAGTTCGACTCGCATACTGAATAATCAAGGTGAAAGTCATAGAAATCTATACGTTTTCTGCTCAGCGAATATCGGATGGAAAGTAAAGTGGCGTGAATGAGTCGTCCCTTGACGATCGTAAGATTTATGGTCGCGACGGTTGGGCGAAAAGGGCAAGCATCGTACGATTCGGGGCTGGTAACCCTTGACCCTGCAGTTTCGAAATCTACCCTCGATATGACCACGATATCACCGCATAATCGATGATAAAGATATATTGTAAAATGTTTGAATGTAAATTTTATTGAGAAGTTCATCTGAACGACGCATTCAATACTTACCAAATTATATCATACTATCGTGCGAAATACTGTCATGTGTCTGAAAATCAGAAACGGTGCACGAAAAGTTAAGCCGATAAGACTACAAATTGCAATTTTCTAGTCTTTCAACTCTTTTTTTCTTCTATTTGTAAGAAACCTCGTTGGTCGGAGAAAAAGTTAATAGCTTGGAGAAATTAGTCGATGTGGGGAGGATCGTTGATCGGGGATCGTGTTTTGGGAGGGTGTTCTGCACAGATGCAACGATAGCAACAGTTCGGCCCGCTCGAACCGGAGGTCACATATGAGCTTGAAGCTATGGCGTCGTATGGGCTTGACTCACACGCATCACGCGTAGTCATCCATCATTGTCAGTCTCTTCACTGACATAGCCGTCCGTCCTACCAACGCGCGGGACTCTCGATTTGTGTTTCTTTCGTCAAAGTTGTGATTTTATACAAAATGTCGCAATTCACGATTCTTGCTGTTTTTATTGCAATTATTATGACGCTATTATTTCTCTATTCTGACAATAAAATTTTTTCTGATAATATAAACTATGTTGCGAAATATCTCAGTAAATTAATTATTTATTGAGATTATTTTTTCTTTAGTTTATATGATAAATCAATTTATGTGTATAGGGATTTCTCTGGTATAACAAATGGCGTGTTAATTTTTGAATAGAATATGAAGTTGACATAGCGTAAGGATGCTGCTAAGAATAATATTTCAGTTCAATTGCTCTGATATTTTGGGTCATCTATCATCGTCACTTTCATCGCTGGCATAGGCAAACCGCGCCATCTACGATCAAAATTTGCACGTTCCGCCTCCGTTCATGATCACTTGTTAAATTTATGATTTTCCGTATCATACGTTGACTTATACAATGTTTATACTCTATATAGTTCACGTTAGTGCACTTTTAAGCAACTGAAATAAAAAAATGTTTACTAGTAAAAATAAAAACACTCGTTACTTTTCACTATGATCTGTATTTGTCAAATGTATCGGGTGAATGTACACGTGTGATAACTTTTTTTCGTGTCGAGGATTCACTTGCAACACAATTATGTAGTCAGAATGAATAAACAATATATATGGAATCGTACGCGCATATGTACATGAAAGTCTTTATATGAACAATGACGGCATCTAATGTTTTATACAAAAAGAGCTGTGTATTAAATATGTTGTCGCGAGGTGAAAATTAAAATTATGTCTCTATCTACGTTTACCTTTATATTATCTACTATGAGACAATAATTTATTTGGTTTACTTACAGTAGCGCTAGTAGACCTTTGAAGAAAAACGTGTTTTGTGAAAAAATGTCATCAATATTTAGTGGATATTGCAATAAATATATTTCTCGCAAAGTATGAATTATCATTCAAAGTATTGTTCAACGATATTCATTCATTATTAAATGACATTGTCCATGATATAGAATAACATATCGATTTTGACTTATTTCATTTTTTCACAAAACGAATAGCGCAATATTTTTACAAGTGCATTTGTCTCTTTCCGTAATAGTGGCCAAATAACTGATTTTAAACTATTCTCCATAGTTAATTGGAGGACATTGATTTCTTTTCATGAGAGAAAGAGAGAGAAAGAGAGAGAGAGATATATTTCCTGTTTGATTAAAACTAATGGATTGTACCTATTTCACTTTTCAGAAGTATATTCGATATAGTAATCATGACTGTGTATAAATGCGATTTTCTTATTCATTTGTGTTCCATTAATCTATCCTTCGTATGATATATATGTACATAGTTTCATTGTTAATTATTGCTCACATGCACTTATAATCTCAGACTTCATTTTATCGTTTTAAATCAAATACAATCTTGTTATTTCATTGGCCATCACATGGAATTTAAACATTTGTAGTATGTAATTTAAAAACTTCGTCAGATCCTTGTTTGAGATTATCAAATAATGCTAAATGCTCCAACCAAGCATATTCTGTGCCAGTGACTAAAGTTACATGAAAAACGAAAGGAACATGGCTTCGATAATCTATACAATCTAGTTTTCAAACACTTTAACGATGCACTAACATAGAGACCATTTGCGTCGAGAAGATTGCACTTACACCTCGTGTTTCCATTCACGAGAATCGGACCGTTGAATTGAAACTCCATCGAATTTCCATAACGGTAAAACTCTGACATATTTACAACATTCTTCATGCACATTTGTAAACCACAGCTCGTATATATCAGTCTAATATCACTTACAAATCACTTTTCATCTTCTGCGGTTAAGCGCGTTTCGCAAAGGGTAGCGATATAAATGTCACTTTAAAATACAGTTTAAAAAATTCTGAATAGAGGAACTCTCTCTGTTAACATCGTTCCAATTTAAAATTAACACAACCGTTGCACTCGTTGTCACTGTTGTATATTTCCGAAACATCTTTCAATGTTTAGAATGTATGATAATGCTAAATTATATCCTGTCGATAGTAAGGAATATTAAAATTTATATTACTTGGATGGGTAACGATATCGACTATGGCATTCTAGAACAGTCGACAATTTCTCTAGTAATCCGGATTACTTCAGATATGCTTACAATTGTTGAAATCAATTTAAATATTTCAGATTATTATGTACAACTATTCTATAAATTAGTCTTCGTGCCTTGATTAACATAGCCAGTCTTGAAAAGAATTTCGACACAATTTGCGGAAGGAGTCACTTCGAACTAGAATATATTCGACAACTTAGGTCAGATGGCATAGATTTATATAAACACACGCACAGTTAATGACATTTTTAATCCGACTCCATTTTATTTTTACATGATTTCCATTTACACGAGAGTTAAACGAATATTGAAAGTATATACAAATCATGTAGATTTTTACGCGGCGAGTACGATGTTAGTTTCAATATAAAGCGTTGAGTAGGCATTGCTCATCGCTCCAGTCTAGCTGGCAAGGATTTTCGGTCTCGTGGACTCAGCTGAGCTGGTAATACTCGGGCGCGAAGTCATTCGCCAGGTTGCTGAGGAAGTTGAAATCGGACGAACTGTTGCTGTTGTCGGCGGACGGCGGCGGTGCCGCGGCGGTGTGCACCGGCTCGCTATAGAAATTCCCATAATTGCCATAGGACTCGTTGTTACTGTCAGCCTGACCGGCGCTTCCGGGTGGCGTAATAACCGCCGCGGTGGCAGCTGCGATCGCCGTCGCGGTCGTCGTCATGCCAGGCGCTGGAAATGGATCGGGCGACGATACGTAACTGTTTGGGATGCTGGAGGCCTCGCCGCCTTGATGAACGTGCAGCTGACTGACGGTCTGTTCGTAATACGCGCCCGGATGACACTTGTTCGCTGGTCGGTAGTCGCTGGAACTTGGATGCATTGGCGGTTGATGAGTGACATAGCCCTCAGCGGTATGTTGCTGCGGGTGTTGCTGCTGCTGCTGGATGTCGTTGAAATAATGTTGCCCGGTTTGCGCAGATACAGCGGCGTGTCCGTGTGTCGCCAGATTCTCGCCGGCCCCATGATAGTTGCCGCTGGATGAGTAACCGTAATTTCCAGGTGTCATGTAACCGTCGGTGCTCTGCTCATTCTGCGTCGCCGAGTATCCCTGGCCGGAATTGTACGCATTGGTACTTTGCATACCTCTATGATAAGCGTGATAAGGTGGCCCGGCTTGAGGATATCCGTTATACTCTCCAGTGCTACTATACTGCAACTGTTGCTGGTGGAACTGCATGTTGGCGCTGTACATCGATCTTGACGCCGTGCCCGTTGCTCTCACGTGATGCGTCACTCTCGAATTCACTGCCTGATTCTGTCTAACGTACAGAGAATTCACTTCATTTGAATAAGATATTCTTGGTTGCTGATACGAATCTCTGCAATAACTGTTCTGTGACTGGGTTTGTTGCGACGCTGTAGGTATACTCTGTCTATTAGCAGGTATGCCGTTTCGATAATCAATGGTCGATGTAGGCTGATACACGCTCTGTTGTTGAAAATGTGCTTGCTGACTGTTGGAGATGTTTCGACCACTATGCGGTGACATCGTTCCTGGATTCGTAGAAGCGTGTAACATTGGCAAGGAAGTTGTAGAGGATGGTGAGCTTCGCGGTCTTTGCATGTAGGCTGTATGAGCCGCTTGTTGGATACCGAGAGGGCTGCCTTGCTGAAGTTGGACGGAAACGGGAGTACCGGGTGTTGAGGATGGTGTTAGACTCCTCGTGGAATTCTGACCTGGTAAAACCGGCGTACTGACCGTCGAGTCCGGCATGGCTAATAACACACCGTTGCTGTTCACCGAACACATGTCTTTCGTGCTGGCCGATGGCGATTTCTTGCTCACTGAGATCTGTTGTTGCTTCGCTGTACTCGGACTTTTGTGGTCGCTTTCAACCTTCACTCTCACTTCGCCCGATAATTTTTTCGTCATGCTCGGCGATGTCACTTCACTTCCATCTTGCGATCTCGAATCGTCGTCCACTATCATTTTCTCGAACGAACTGGACACACTGTTGGTACTACCAACGCTGCTGGCACCATTGCTATTCGTGTTAAATCCTGGATTACTATTATTGTTGTTATTGTTGTTGTTAGTCGCACCAGGTGTATTATTGTTGTTACTGTTTCTTCGACCAGAAGATCCTAAATCGGTAACGTCACCAGTAAGGGTGCTTCCGACATCGCCCACACCCGTAATATCACAGTTATGACAACTTTTCTTTTCGTCATTATCAGCTGATAACATTTTGTCACTCTTGGTCTTTTCCATGCCGTCCGAAGTGGAACCATCCTTCTCATCTCCGTCTTCCTTGCTAAGCGTTTGCCGTTTGTGTTTCATTCGTCGATTTTGAAACCAAACTTTTACCTGAGAGAAAGATAGCGATATATAATTATTTTTACATTTTAGTTATTAAATATAGACGATGTATATACGCTGCATCAACAACTATAGTAAGAAAGATGTTTTTTATAACATTTTTAATCAAGCAATATAAAGTGATATAAAATATTTAAAAATAAATATAACACAAATTAAAAATGAAAGTGATGTAATGAATGATTTTTATAGTATTACCTGATTAAAGTTGTTACCTGTCTTTCTGTAAGATCCAATGAAGCTGCGATCTCTATTCTTCGTGGTCGACAAAGATATTTGTTAAAATGAAACTCTTTTTCTAGCTCGAGAAGTTGTGTATTTGTATAAGCTGTTCGTAATCTTCTTGGTAGACCATTCTCTGTAAAATAAGAATTCACTCTTCAATTTTTTCGATATAATTATAATAAGTTCGAAATAACGTAAATTTTCTTTAATATGATATCAATTCAATTCGTATCTATACTAATTTATTTTTATATTGTGACAAAATATCATTTAGATATTTCACAAATATCATAAAAATTTTTGTCAAGAAAAATATGTTATGCAAACAATTTATTTTAATTTTCGGTTTTATTTCTTGCAGCACATTGAAGTTTTCGCGCTCCGATACTCGCTTCGTCTACCGTAGCGATACTCTCTTTTTGTCTGTTATAGGAAGTAAATGGTATCCTAATTAATGATCATTTAGGTAACCTAGACTATAGAGAAGAAGAGAGAGATAGGGAGAGAGGAAGGAGGGATGCGACACGACATCCTTAACAATGCATAAGCGAAGATTCCCGCCTGGCGAAAAGGACTATTCTGGTGTTGTTCCGGCGAGTTACCGGGTTCCTTAGAAACTTTTGGGCAAGTTTCTCAGCGGCACTATTCCATGTCGATGTGAAACACCTCCTAATTATTATCGGATAAGAAACTTGTTCCGCGATAATAAGAGGAATACCACACAAGATCGAGAGGATGTGAAAACATGAGAGGGAAGGGCGAGAGAATAGTATAAGGAAGCATATCGCGGCTTATTCGAGCAGATTTGGTCTAGAAAGTAGCGATCAAGTATCTCACGATTTTGTTGAGGTATGTGGCGCAAGAGTAATTTTCACCCAACTATAAACAATTATTAATAGCCGCCTATCGTAATTACAGAATTCTGCATACTCCGAGGAGTAATATTTCAATCAAACTTGACGGCTCGTCGCGAGCTTGCGTTGTTTAACAAGTTGTGTCTTGGCAAATTCCAACGTATATTTTGTCATAAATGTTTAGAAAAACTTTTTTTAATGCATTACTTTTTGTATTTCGGATTTTCTGTCTATCATTTAGGAGCACTAAGAGACACCTTAGCGGACATCAACAGAGGGAGAAAAATATTTCACGTCAATATATTCTATCGGTCAGTGACCACCTGGATATTAAGAGCTTTTTTTATCAAGAAACAGGGGTGTTACACTTTTTTATGCGTCGCCGTATCATGAGAGAAGAAAAAACCGATACGGCGTGACGCAGTTTGGAGCAAAAGGGGGGAGTAGCGAGGGAGAGGGTGGTTCGTTTCGTAGGGCCGAGATGCTAAACTACCCCATAGCGTGCGAGCGGATATAGGGTGGTTGAGGGGTGGTTCGACAGTAGGATGAGTCGTCAGGGGTTAAAGAAGAAAGAGAAAGAGAATAATCGAACGAAAGAAAGAAAGAAACATAGAAAAGACGAAAGATAAAAAGAGGAAGGTATGACTGGAAGAAGTTCAAGAGGGTATATCGTGATAGAGACGGATAGAAAGGGAGAAGAAGAATAGAAAAGAGAGAAGACACTTGAGGATGAGGGAGAAAGGTGTAGACTGAAAATATAGCAAGCTTTGAACCTAGCAAATCCTGCCCGTGGAGTTTCCGTAGGGTGAGGGCGATGGTGGCGAGATGAAAGTATCGCATGATTGACGTGGGCCTCATCAGCATTTCGGTCTTGCAATTGGTTGGACGAAACTGTCGATCAAATTCCACTCCACGCCCTGTATCTGTTCGATCGTTTCAGGAGTTTAATTCAATCCGGCGGCGAATGCGGAGCAATATTTGGGCAAATAATTATTTGATATAATAAATTAAATCGTTTATTAAATAAAAATATATACAATATAACGAGAGATATTTTTTTAGAGAGCTTGTGTAAATATTTAAGATATTTTACATAATCGTTACAAAAAATTATTTACGTATTATTTAGGTATCAATAGACACAAATAAATCTTTAGATTATAAAGTATTATATCTTTATGGATAGAAATTTTATAAAGTATTAAATATCTTACTGACAATAAATATTGTTCTTAGCGTTTGTAAGTACAATAACAAGTGAACATCACATTCTTTGCTAACTCAAATTAGAGACGGGCGTTATTGCTTTGTAATGATAATGACTTTTTCCGGACGAAAATGTCGACATTGCTAGCAAGCTTCTTGTTCTTGTGAGATGAAGAGGATGACGAACTGTCAAGGCGTAGTCAAAATGAAGAGCACAACTTGACAGGATCGTGTGTGAGGTGAGAGAATGATAGAGCACGAAAATAGAGCCCGTATTTTCGTATATTACGCTTTAACTTCGTCTATGGGTCCATCCGGTTGAGACTGCCACAAATATTTTACAAAGAAGTTATTATGACTTTTAATATGTAAATTCCGTTGAAACACATCAAAATAACATTTATGTAAATAAATATTAATACTGTTATAAAAATATCAATATTATTAATATTTTACTGCATTAATAATATTGATATTAAAAATTAATTTACTGTAGTAACATTTAAGAATTAATGTTTTTAATTTGAAAATTAATTCTGCTTTTTCTAATGATGCAGATTGAAAAAAATAATGCAAAATAAAAAACTAAATATTATAAAATATTACAAAATATTTGCAATTATTAAATATTACAAAATAATTGAAACTAATAATAAATAATTAATAAATTAATCTTTTCTATAATTTAATCACAATTTTATTTCATAATTCACGTAACACATTTTTATTTAAAATTTTTTATTTTATATTGCTTTTTTATAAAAAAAGATGACGAAGTATGATGAAGAAGTCAAAGCAGACTGTGCAAAATGATATTAAAATAACAAATTTGTTATAATATAATAGTTTGTCAATCGTCGATGGAGCAGATGCTGATGTCGGTGACAAAACTGACAACCGTCGCTTCGCACATTCTCATCAGTGAGGACGTCGGTATGAGTTTACACTCTAAAATGTAATCTTTTGATGAAACATAACTTTGCTATGTTTTTCATCACTTTTTTAAAAACATATGTTAATCTCAATGCAATGAAACAAAGTTTTAATCAGTACAAAATGCTTTATTGGTACAAGCGTAATAATGATTGTTATGAATAATTTGTAATAGAAAATGTGAACCAAAACCTGAAAGAGAGGAGAGAGGAGAGGAAAAAAGAGAAGAGGGGAGGAAGAGAGACAGAGAAAGAGAGAGAGAGAGAGAGGGGGGGGGGGAGAGAAATAATAATTTTTCTGAAATAATAGCATTTTATCAAGATTTTGTTCATTATTTTGTATCTTCCTTTTATATAATCCTTGAATTTCTATTGCAATATTCCAAATTTTTTGTTCGAAATCAAATTTATGCACAAATTAGACATTACTTATGATCACATTTTCTATATAATATTACTTTAACGTTAGAAGCATAAACTCTATAAGTAGTACATATAAGGATATTTTCAATTTAACGTTTTTTTCTTTATATTTCTTTTTAAAAGATCGACGAAATAGCAAAAAAGCTATCGATACTGTTTATATATTTGATGCGTGCTCTAACTTCTAAAAAAATTTTATTCGCGGAAATTTTTGATCATATACAGAACAATAACTATAGAAAATAAGTGATCCACACGCAAGCTATTGTTCAATTTCGCTCCTCATTCACTCGTGTATCTTTTATTCTTTTGTCCTTACTATACCCAAATGTTTACAAACAGCTGATGAAATTCTCATGCCTTCTTTCTTAATTTTAATGCATTATTCCATTGCACTTATGATTAATTCATAAACGTTTTCATTGAACGATAATAAGCAATAAAGAAATGTGTTCTAGCGGAATACGATCATCAAAGGTGAGAGAAAAAAGTCGATCAATCGAAAAGTAGTTTACACATGCGACCAAGTCATCCGGATCACGGATTTCCCTTCTGTGTTCGCCTTTGGAGTGCTCTCGTTTTCTCTGGACTGGACTAGGTCATTTATAGACAGGTGGGAAGGGTCACATGACGGGCGTCTCTGTAATTTGTCTTTTGTTTCTCCCCGCGCCTGAAGGAAGAAAACTTGCGAGGAAGAACAAAGGGCGGAAAGAACCACTATTTCGAACAGCATGGAGAAGAGAACGATTATCCCTCTTCGTTCCGTTCTCAATTTCTTTCTCTCTTTCCTCTTCTCCACCTTTCCCCATTCTCTCTTCCCTCCCCTCTCTTGCTCTTTCTCTCTTTCTCTCATTCTTTCAGTATCGAGAGGAATCTGCGGCGGCGCGACGGCAGCAGCGTCGGCAGTATAAACGTATGAAAAATGAGTGACGAGAATTTGAAACAAACGAGAAGACAGCCGGCTCCATGTCCGTGCTTTGACGTATCCGAAACAGGTAGACGGCGGCCAGCGTGGAAGGTTACCGTGATCGATAACTTTTTGATCGTTTCGGATGCCTTCAGGCGTTTTAAGTTCGCCGAACATTGCGAATCTACATTCGGGGGAATGATCTGCCTTAAAATGCCATAGCTCTATAACATCTTATTAAATGCATTACATTATAAATGCATAACATTAATTTTAAACCGTTTCATAATTTTATGTTAGTGAAATTATTTGTTTAATTCAAGTATGTATCGAGTGTAACGCTTTAATAAAATTATTTAAATATTATTAATAAAAATTCTTTTATTAATAATACTTATGTATAAATAACAAATAAAATTCTATATACATTTTATTAAATTTCTTCACAAATGTTTGAAAAATCAATTTTTTTCCAATTCTCGTTTTATATTTCTAAATTAAATCGACATTGAAAGCAGTACTAATAAAAATTTATATTATAAAGTTCTGTACCTGTTTGAAGCAATGGAAGAATTATTCATCGCATAAGAAAGTAAAGTAGGTATTTAATGCACCATTGGATAATTTGTGGCGGATAAGCGAGGGAAGACTAGAAGGTGAAATCGGCATAAACTGTGGCTCATTACAGATTTACACCAAGGATGTCGGACGTGGGTGAGAGGCAACGAACAAAACTAAATGCACGAGAATGAAGGGAGTCCAAGTGGAATGGCTGGCAGGAAGGGCTCTCGGCTGCTTTGGTTTTGGTGGGCTGTTGGGGGTTGTGGCCTCTGCGTTGGATACGAGCTATAATCAATTAACAGTGAGCAAAACAAGAACTGCGGCCGACCACCGACCACGGCTGCAAAATATTTCGTACCTTCCTGTTCCAGTTCGGCTGGAACCCCCATTGCTACGTTCAAGTGGCTACCTCACTTGCTGATAGGGCTGTTGTTCAGGGAAATTGATTCCAACATTATGCAACGATTCAGAACATTGATGCTATCAATTGATTTTGAGCTATTGATTTGATCTTATTTTCCAGCATGATGGCATTGAGATAAATTGAAATAATAACGTATGCACATAGCGTAATTTGTATTTTCAGTAATTCTTCTATGTAATTCCTCATATTTCGTATATTTTTGGATATGGATAGTTATTTAAATTTTAACAGATAATATATTTTATATATAGGGAATAATAAATATTTCTCTTCGAAAATAAAATAATGTAAAATATTGACTTTGCATTTACTTTTTTTCATAATTTAACGTTAATTTTAAAGAATAATATAATCATATTTATTTATCACAAAATCTTTTTTCACTTTGATTCATGTATGTCCACATCTCCACATCTGTTCGATTTGATTCTTGTTTAGCATAATACCACTTTAGATATTAGCATAACATTTTATATAGTTATCTTGTAATGATGGAAAAAGAGAAGAGTCGCCGAGCTACAGCTAGCATGTAGAGCAGACAAAAAGAAGAAGAGGAGAGGGGAAGAGGAAGTATGAAAAAGGATAGAAATACAAGAACGGAAGAACGGTGATGGTAAGAAAAAGATATAAAAGCGGCACGAGAAGATTTGCGTGTTCGAAAAAAGTTGTTGGCAACATCGCGAGCCGTCGCCGTGCGCTTGGTACTGCCGAAGACACGGCAACGTTGGTTGCTCCGCACCAACCACCGCAGCGGCCATGTTGGACGTGCACAGGTTCGCCAACCTGTGATTATGGTGGGCGCGACGGCGAGCGGCCCTTCGTGCAAGAAAATTGGACGCAGGGATCTCTCCTGCGGTGAAAGAAAGGCAAAACGTACATATGCGTGGTTCAGACTGGCTGGATACGTTAGAAGGCGTTGCCGCTGCAACCTACAATCATTGGGGTGGTACGGCGAGGTACATTCGACTTCTTCGTGCACGAGTGGCGAACGCACAGTTTCGCCTCTCATGTTGATTCACGATAAAAGATTTTATATATAGATACAAGCCTGGCCTGGCTCATTTAAAAAATTGATGTTTGCAAAAGTTGTAGCATGAGTCATAATTGGAGGGATATGATCTTTGATTAATGATATCTCTGAGTTCATCATGTGATAACATTAGCTGTTATTTCATAATAAAGACTCATGAGACTTCGTGACAACTATTTATTTATTTAGACAACTATATTGACCAATTTTTGATCAGTTTTTAAAAGCTGATCGAATATTACCGATCATATAAGTTCAGCATGTGCCATATTATTTATTACAATTTTGTAAAATATTTATTTTGCAAATAATTGTATAATTATAAGTTATACGAGGGTCATTCAATAATTAAAGACACAAATAGTTGTAGAGGAAAAACAATTGGTGAGAGGGTTATGAGACTTTCAGAACAGTAAGTTGATATTCCCGTGATGACTTTTGATTAACTGTTTGAGTAAAATTGTTTTATTTATAGCCTCAAAATCTCAAATTACGATGGCAAATCCTTTTGAAATTTGTGAATTAGTTGAATAACTGACTTGGCCCCATCGGATTTCCACTTGTTTGGTCCACTCAAGGAAAAGCTACGTGGTAAAAAATTTAATGACAACGACGGCGTCAAAGAAAATGTGCTAAATTGGCTCCGACATCAAGATAAAAATTTCTTTGCAGCAGGCATAAATAAGCTAATTAAAAGATGAGACAAATGTATTAATGTTGCTGGAGATTATGTTGAAAAATAAAAAAATGTCAAGTTGCTTAAATTAACTGTTTTATCTCCAATTTGTGTCTTTAATTATTGAATGATTCTCGTACATCAAAAAGTTTCATTTTTAACAACTCTTTGCTTGGCATGCCTATCTATGATATACAGATAATCACGTAATAAGGTACATATAAACAACCTAACAATTGATGTTTTGTTCCGTGGTCTACAATTGATTAGGATTAATTCTGCGATTACTGCATACATTCTTGGAATGTATATGCTTACGTCTCGTATTTTTTGCCAATTTATTATTTGATTTTTTTCTCTATAATTACCAACACAACATTCAAACCGGCTTAAATAACGGCTTATATAACGAAGGAAGTCGATTTCCATCGCATATATCTTTATTTTTTTTTCACGGATTGAATATCAATGTTTAGTAATTTGTAGTGTGTTGATGATGCGATGTTTTAAATGTTCTGAGAAAATGTTATAATATCTAGGAAGAAATTAAAAAGAATATTTACACTGAACATCTTCATGCAAAAAATGCTTAATTATATATCAAGTACAATTCTTGAAATAGAATTCTTGAATTACATACAAGAAAAAGTTACATAAAAAATCTATAATATTGTATCAAAAAGACGCAACCGAAAAGTAGTAGTGATATTTAAGGCATAGGGTGTTCGGTATGTGAAACGGGAGTGGTCTCCAAGGGGAATGAAAAGCCATCTTTCCATTAGACGCGAGATTGATTTTGCGAGCGCACCTTTTCGTAACGAGATGTCGGTGTGCCCCGATGTTCGAACACTAATGTGATTAAAATAATCCAGCGATGATCAAAATACATAACGGTTCCTGATTTTCCCGGATCAATTTCCTCTGGTTTTACCACGTGGGCAAATTGGGGGTAAAAATAAATTAGAATTACGTATGGATGTGATCCTGGGCTAAGCCAGGGTTTGAGGATATTAAAATCCTGGATGAAGTATGTATATACAATCTATATATTTCAAGCGCGTGCAAACAGCTTATAAAATCGATATTAGTAATAATTTTATGTATTTTAGTTCCGCTCTCATAAATATTTAAAGCACTTCTATCGCGTTCAGCGAGTACTGTATTTTCCCCAAGGAACAAATTCAAAACTAATTTCACGACAATTTGCGGCACAGAACGTAGAATCCTTCAACAATTTTTTGAATTATGGTTTGAGTTGAGAGATTCTCATTACATCTTCCATTCGCGTTATGACCGCCTTTTCCGAGCTCTTCTGAGCTTCTTGTCCCGGAGCAAGCTTCTTGTCTACTGCCGTCGTCTCCAACCCCTCTTCCTCTACCTCCTCCTCTGGGACCGAGAAGTCGCAGCCGGATAAAAAGTTTATTTTAATCTTTACAAATTTTAAATCCTTCGCGGCTTACCCCAACGTCCATGTAAACCGTCGCGAGAAAATAAGAGCTATCCCCTCTACTTCTTTCATCTTCTGCAATCCATCCGCCTCCCGTAAATCTTGTATCTCCTTGATATTCTGACCAAATACTTTGAAAAAATTTCCTCGTTACGTGACAATAGCAATTTCATGTGAAAGTTATGTTCTGCTCTACTTTGTTTTGTTTAATGTTTTGTTTATATTATTGTGTGTTGTGTAGCTTTGAACATATTTTTTTCTTTGCTATTCTAAAATGTTATTATCGAAAAATATTTGTGACATATTTAAGATGATCAGCTCAATGAACAATGGAATTGTGATATCCTAAGCATTTAATTACAATATACTTAAGAATAAAATTTTATAAACATAAGTTTTATGTTCTGTCGATATGTATTTTTGTTAGATCAATATCACTAATTATTATGTAATATTATTGAAATATAAACTTTATTTTTTTTATAGTGTATTAAGTATTTTTGATTGAGCAAATATTATGCATTACATTTTCGCATATTTTAATATATATACATATAATATATTCTAATATTTTTTGTATTACGTATAACATCAATAATTTATAGATTAATTAATATAGATTAATTAATTTTATGTATTTAATAGTTTTATCAAATACAGATTATGCAATTGTACTATTATATACATGAGTACAGTACATGATATCATTATATTATTATTGGCTAACATTGGTGACGATATTCCACACATAGTCGCGTTCGAGAGAATGAAGAATCGTATGCGATGTTTCGACGGATCAATATCGCAGTAATTAGGCGTCTGTCAGCTGGGTCGACTCGTTTGAAAAGAGAAGTATGGTCGATAACCGTGAGCAATTTGTGCACGCCGTTTTCTTTTCCAAGTTCGCATTCGTGTTTATAGGCATATTTGGTCATCATCTATTAATCAATGACACCGTTTTCTTGATTAAATAAATCACGTAAAAAACATTACTCTCCAAATAATATCAATAGCAAGTTTTATTGAAATAATTCTAATTAAAAATTCATTTTACGAAAAAACGCAATATATATATATATCTGATACAAGAGATTAAATAATTGCGTTGTATATTACGCATTATATTGTAAACGATAAAAATATTAAAAAGAGAACATTTCAAAACATAATGTATAATATGAAATATAGTTCGTTGATATGTATTTTTTATACGTAAAAATAATGCGTAACTTAATTTATCGAAATTCAGTTCCTGCCTGTCACGTATGTAGAAACAAAACAAAACTCAGAATACGCTTCATTAATCGCGTTACTATGAGTTATTACGCCTGACATAACGAATGAACAGAAATCTTACCGATTATTCGAATTAGCCGAGGAAAACGTCAGAAAGAGAAGTTCAGTTCTAAGCATGCATCAGACCGTCTGCGCGGCCAATAGGAAGTGACGTTTATACGCAGCCGGCAATAAATTAACTAATATCACGAGTTACCTTTAATTAGTCTCGACCCAGCGGCACCGCAAGGTTTCCTTTTCTGATTTTTTTCTTCGTTTTATCATGAGACGAGCGAGTTATTAATTACATGAATTTCTTAAGAATGTTCGTTATACTGTACGCCAGTATTTCAGGTAATTACAAAATCACGTGATTGACTTATAGCAAAAGAACCGTTTCGAAAGCAATTTTAATTATCAATTTCTGCTGAACATGGCAATTAATTAATTAATTGGCGAGAGCAGTAACAATGATGTTACGAGAATGCATACTGCTAACGATTCGATTTCTTTATTTACTTTGATTTTTTTTTATTCTTTAGATTTAAGGAAAATATATATGCGTAGTATATATTTTATAGTTCTAGGATAAAATTATTCAAAACACGAAACAATTTTTCAAATTATTATTGACTATATTCAGATTTTAGAGTCCATAATGTCAGTTAGATTATTTATAGAATATATTATTTCCAAGTGTCTCTCGTTGTGCGCTCCTAAAGTCGCATCAGAAAGTAGTAAGCGCCACTTGTTCGTCGAAATTACGGCGCTGATCGTAAGTCCTAAAACGTGCCTGGCATCTTAAAAAGAAAGAGAAAGCGTCTCGAAGATATAAAGGGTGCGAGAAAAGAAAGAAAGTAGGAAAGGATGGAAAAGGAATTCAGTGGTTGCAGTTAAATAAAACTGACAAAAATCGGCCCTGGGGGGCACAAAGGGTCGGTCTTGGAACGAAGGGTGACGGAGAGGAAGGATGGATATGTGGAGAGTACTCAGACGGGCGCCATGTGTATAATAATGTTAAAGAATGTTAAATGTGGGAGGGTTTTGGAGATCCGAGCTGCATACATTAGTTGTTAACAATGCTATAAAGGACACTCGCCCTGTGTCTCACCCTTCATCTCGGGGAGATATACAAGTCTTCTCTAGCGCGACTGGATTTACGAGCACTCCTTTCCGTGCGATTCTATGCAACACAATTCAGTAACATATGAACAGTAACTGTAGAATGAACAGTAACAGTAAATGTAGTACATGTATTGGAATCAATTCTTTATACGTATATATATTATAAGGATTTATTTTATATAAAATAATGTATTTGATATATATTGATAAAAGATCGTAAAATTTGCTATTATTGTGTATCCATACAAAGATAAATTATTGTATTTACATTACAAATATTTACAAATTATTGTATTTACAATTATTGTATTGAACTAACATAAATAAAAATATACACTAAGTATTTCCAATAGTATTTTAAATGATTATCGCCGTTTCTCCAATACGTTAAAATACTTTTTTAAAAATATAACACAATTTCATATTTTAATTCCATCCAATGTAAATACATTTAAAAATAGTATATAATATAATATTTCACTTATTATAAATTAACTTTTAATAGATTTTGATCTTTAGTGATAATGCTAATGTAATCTGAACTCTGGAGCTCTGGAGAGTCCAGTACGTCCTAAGCACAACCCCGTGTGTAATAATTTACCACCCGTGTCGACTCGTGAACGCGGTCAACCCTCGCGATAATTGTTTAAACCGACCACTGGCCACCCTTTTAGACCGACTCAAACATCATCGTGAGATCAATTCCTCTTGTGAACTTTGTGTATACTTTCTGTAGGGTGTATAGGAACTTCATTACGATTGAATCACTTCTCCTCTATCGCTATAAATCGCAAAAATAAGATTATAAGTTAAGAAGTGTCTTTTGCAATTATTTAATATATCATTAACACAAACATTAACATCTTTGGCAAGATAATTTATGATTCACAGCGATACATTTTTAGGAAGTGCGTCGACACACTTGCAACAGAATACTAGATGATATTGTGCAATGTAATTTGAAGATTTGTGAGAGAGGAATTCTATTGAATCTGTGTTTAGGAAAAGGAAAAGGAGAAAACTTTATCGAGAGAAAACTTCAGTCGAGAGGGAGAAATGCCGCGAATGGAAAGTTATCTCTTCAGGATTGATCAGTACAATTTCAAGCTTTGTTCCAATCTCCTTTATTCAGTTCCGTTGAAACGAAGGAAATTTTATATAAATACAACAAAATATGAAGTCTGTTTTTTAATACTTTTTTTAATACAGTATATCGATTATAGATTGCATATTGCTTCAATACACAAGCGTTAAGATAAAAATTGGACATTATACTTTATAATAATTCTTTAAAATAATATGAATATATAAAGCGAAAGAAAGCGAAATGAAGAAAATAAAGGTCTAAAATAAGTACCGAGTAGAGTAAAAGTACCGCAATGGAAAGGGTTTGGATGGTCTCCAAGAAATATAGCGATGAGGAAAACGCAACGACAAGTGGAAGAAAGAGGGGATAAAGAGCCCGAATACTTGGTCGAATAAAACGAATTCAGAAGAGGAAGTCTGGAAGAGCGAGAGTGCGATAGCGAGCAAATAATAGGGAAATGATTTGCTCCTTGTTAGATAAAGGCCTGCGAGGGGACTCGCGAAAAGAAATATTGCTCCCAATGAAAGGAAGTGGGCGATAGGCTACATGGTGGTGGGGCGCTGCGGGGTACGAGGGTGGATCCATTCACTTGTAACTGCTTCTTCGCCGGTCGTGTCGGGTCATCCATACGCGAATTCTACTTGATTAAGAGTTAAATAGTACGGGCATGTTTTGTCGCGTAACAAACCACATATTTCCGGCTTATCTTTTGGAATATCCTTCATATTTCTTCTGTATATTAATGAATGATAAAACTACACTAGAAAAAAAATCTGGTTGCATTAATTGGAAATCTGATAGATTCAACTAGTATGTTTGTTCAAAAATCGACAAATCAGAATTCTCGTAAGGTAAGAATTACTAGATAAATTTGATTAACTTTTTCCTGTTAAATATATCATTTTTTGATGATCGAATTAATCGTTGTAACGTGCACATAATTTTGTGAAAGACACAAGATTTGATATTTTCGATAATATTTCAGATGCTATTATTATATCATAGTATCTGAATATAATTTTCAGGAATGTTCTTAAATTAATTTACAGAACTAAAAATTGTACTGTCAAGAATATATTTCTTATTTATTTTTGTCTTCGAACACAAATTTGGGGATTCGCATTCAAAGAATCATCTTATTAAATTATTGGTGAAAGGACTTATAATGCTATATCTATTTAGACTATTAGTGAAAGGACTTATAATGCTGCGTCTTTTATTTTATCTTGTGTGATTTTTTACTTATGAGAATAGGGTTTATCTAGCGACGGTGATGTATTATTCGCAGGAAATGTTTTTAATATATAATTAAAAGAATATAACTGAAAGTTTTATAAATTTAATTAAAAAGTACTAACATAATCCTTATTAATTAAGTCTATCAAACGTTCTAATTATAAAATATCGAGTTCTATCATGATAACCAGAAATTCTGCTTGGTTTCACAAAAATGCATTCTACCATAGACGTCTTGTTGATCAAATCATTTTTCTTAGTATATGGATATATAAATTTGCATATCACACACATATTCCATTTATTACTTGTAGATATTTTTAAGTATGATATTTTTAGATATTGATTGTTCGCTTTTCTAACATTTTTTTCCTATTAGGCCAGAGAAAAATATTAATTACTATTGATATATTAAAATAATAGTTAGTAGTTAGTAAATTTATAGCTGGAATATAGTATTTAATAAGTAAATTTGGAAATGTAGTATTTTGTTTAGTCACTTACTTTGAAATCATCTGTTTCCCAGTCTATTACAGTTCAAACTCTGACCATCAATTTTATGCAAAAATATATTTTGTCCAAGCAATTAATAAAGAACAGCGTACTCATTAATTTTAATATGTACATACATATAGCATCGTTTTATTCTCAATTAAATATATTAAATTATTATTTATATTAAAGATTATAATAAAATATGTTTTTAAGTATATTGTAAAAAATAGATATGATAACAAATTTAATAAATAACAGTTAAATATTTATTGTCTATAAATAATAATTTTTATGTATACGTTTAAATGATGAGTTTAAATGATATGTATGTTTGTTATATTTCAGATAGCAATATATATTTATACATGCACCGATAATCGAAACATAATTCAAAGTTCGCATTTCTAGAGTGAGTTGGCTTGAGAACAAGGTGTTATCCGAGCAGCGTAAAAAGATTAGGGTAGAAGCGCGATTCTGGGAATGAGTCGACGTGTCCAACGAATAGAGAGGGTGAAGGCTGGCACTCGCGCTACGCTCAGGGGATGGTGGATGCCCGTAAAGGACGGAGGAGGATGTGTTGGTAGGGTATGCATGGCGGCGGAGAGTCCAGTAGCGATCATCAATCAGAAAGGCAGTCAGCCGTCCGTCAGTCGGCCGGCTGGTCAGCCACGTCCAGCGTGTACAGAGTTTCACGCGGGAGGTTTCCTACCTACGAATCCGCGAGTCATGCTTGGACTGTCATCCTGACAATCGATTGAACCTGAGCACTAACATCCAATTCCGGAATTGTTCTTTTCATTATTTTGCCATGCCTAAAGATTCTATTTGGCTATTCCGTGAAAAAGATACAGACATAAGGAACAGTCAAGCGGAGACGTCCGATCCTTGTTTATTAATAGAAAAATGAAATCGCAACGTATTTTAACTTGAATAATTCGTCTTGAACTGCTTAACATATAACAACGAAGGCATTAAACCATTATTATAGATTTTTAATTCAATAATATTAAACATATTCTGATTAAAAAAGATATACAAATATACAGAGAAAAATAATTTATTAATATATTAAATATATTAAATAATTGATAGCAAAGTTTTTTTGATATTGAATATGCCAGAATCGACTGCAACAACAAAATTTTTTCTATATAACAAGAATATGTTATCATATATTATAAAATAAAACAGATACGAGGAATAATTCACAAACACATTTTTATACCTATATTTACATCGATCGAATTTTATATAAGAAAGCAGATATCGTGATTCGTGTGTCTCTCTTTTCAAGAAGAAAGAAACTTTCTCAAAAATGTCACAGAAGAAAGTCACCTGGAACACTTATTCTTTGTATAATACTTTTGTACACAATTATCCAAATACGAGGATCGTTACTTACATGGATGCCACGAGGAGGAGCACTTGCACTCTCCTGACTTATGAAATAAATGGGCACAGGAAAAAAGAAGTCGCGTAATATAGAATATAATTTTTTCAATTGAACAAAACTCGATGCATAAATATTAATTAACATTTGTAATAAAGCTTTGGGAAATATACATTTTAGAAAAATTAATGGTGGAATAAAAATTTGAGCCGTCTTGCTTGCTGTCCACATTCGTTCGTCCATATTGTCAATGAATTCAGTATCCTCTTGCGCTCTTTTCTTATAAACATTAAACACAGTCCACTTAGCCTCTTCCATCGTAGACCGATTTCAAGTCTTGATGAGCTGTAATGTATGAAATGACGTATTGAATGCTACATGTTGTCGCTGAAAGAGCCAATTTTGATTGCTTTAACTACAGCTGGGTAAAACGGATAAATCTACTTGTATCAGTTGATGCTCGAATTTAAATTCTTCTGGGTACACTCCCCCGTAAGTAATTCTGCTGCCGCCCATGGTTACTTACTAACAATTTTTTGCGCGAATTATTAATAAACTTATGGAATTTTCCATTCACTTTCTCTCTCTCGCCTGATATTATCGATGTTTGACGTAGCATGACTTTTTATTGGCGTCCTGACATTTTATAAACAGAGTGGTTCGAGCCGGATTTTCCCGTCACGACGGATCCAAGTTGACGTCGGGGAGTTGAAAATCTTTCAGCGCGATATTGGCCTGGTCTGGCTAGCTAATTACTCTAGACAGTCCCACTCCTTTCTGTCGACGATCCCCTTCGCTACCCACTCTCTTTCTACCGTTCTCTCTTTCCGTTAGACCTACAGCGTCCACCCTAGCGTAACCGTGCGTTGTCTTCGCGAAAGAAAAGAAGATAAGGTAGGGTGAGCTCTCCATTGCTCTTGAGGCTAATGTACCCTAAAATCCACACTGGTTGTAAACGTCCACGTGAAATTGTCGCTAACAATAAGTTAACTTTAAATCTGTGTTAATGCGGTATTTACACATAGACTGGCAATATTTAGCAAAAAAAGATTTTGAACAAACGCATCTACAGCAATTTATAGATTTAATGCAATCCTTTATATTAATAATTTGAATGTCCATAATTCAGCGAATGTCTATAATTTTCACGATACAACGATTGTATTTTTTGTGATAAAAAAAATTAAAATTTATTGAATTGTTTCTTTTTATATTGAATTGTCGACAAACTTGAAATAAAATCGTTAAATTATAAATTGAAGTCTGATCTTCCAACAATTCAGACGCAGTCGTCCAAAGGATGCAATTCTCTATCGTTGAAACGAATCAAAAGGACATGTCATATCACCTCGCTCGCTGTGGTCCTACCGTCTCTTGTCTTGCAAAACGGTGCTTCCTTGTGTCAATGTCCTGATGTTACTTCTGATGGCGACTCAAAGAAACGTCAGAATAGCTTTTGAAAGCGTACCCACTCACCCAACAGAAAGAAAGAAAGAGAGAGAGAGAGAGAGAGAGCGGCACTTTGATCACCGAATGACTCGCGACTTTGCATTATGAAGCTAAACTGCGGCGAAGAAGAAATGTAGGCTTTTGCTCCTGTAGAGTTGAAAACTTTTTATCGCTCTGTGAGGCCCATTACAGGCAACAGGTTTAGTTGATCCACTCTAGGAAGAAGAGGGGGTTAATAGGTAGGAAGAAGATATACAGCACAGAGTTTCCAAATTATTTTATATATGTATCTAGAATCATTAAAATAATGACATTAAAATTATATTTGTATCGCATATTACATATTGATAAGATATTTAATGTTTTTTTTCTAATTTTATAGTTTGATTAATCGTTTAGAAAGTCTACAGTGAAATCCGAGTGGACCGCAGCAAATCTTCGAGAAATATGACAGGTAACATTGAAGACAGTATATTACATGTTATGAAACGTTAAAATCATTGCAAACTTGTTAATCCCCATTTTTCTAGCAAAAGAAGGTCTTTACGTTGGCAAAACTTTAATCAGACGTGAAGCGTGCCAAGCGATTGCTCGAAATAATCCAGCTTTCTCTCAGCGATTACGCGATATTGAAATTACGATAAACGTTAATGGTAATCATCGTGGTAACTAGAAGTTAGGAGTTTCAAAGCTCGCTCGGATCAGTCCGCTATTTCTTCGCTTTTCTACTGCTTTATCCTTAATCGCTCTTTCAGCCACCCGACATCCCTGTCTGGCGTGGCGCAATTCACCCTCGCGACTCGACGTAGCCAAGCGGATGGTTCCGACCGGGAAAAATAATGCATTAGAAATTCAGATGACCGAGAGAGGAGGTCGCGTCGCGATTTATCAAATAAAAGCGGTAGTACAGTCAAATACCCGTCCATGTCGTCAGTGGAAGCGACAGTTCATTTTTAATATAAAGCGTGGGCGGGGGTGAGATCTTCCGGGATGCAATGACAAAAAGAATATGGCAATTGCCTTGCCAAGTCACCTATCTTCAGATCTATGGATTCACGATAGGAAGTATCTAATGGTTTGCGAAAGTTACGGCTGTAAATAATCTATCATGTTAGAGGCGTTTTGCAAAAAAGATTAGATTGGACTATTTCCCGTTGAAACACGAAAATGTTAATCATACTAATATGTATTATATTAATCATTATGTGTGTGTGTGGGTGAGTGTACGCGCGCGCACGCGCGTGACACACATGAAATTCTTAATATTATATTAAAATCTCAAAATATAAAAAATATTGGAAAAATAGATAACAATTTTTTCAATATTTATTTTTATTTTCAATATTCAATATTCATTTTTTTATTATCCAATATTTATTGATTTTCCAATATTTATAACAATTTTATTGTCACGTTTTCGTGATCTGTCCACTTGTCCATCCATCATAGCTCTCATCGTCTTTCCACCTTTCTTTGCTCTCTCAAGTTCCTTTCTCCCAGATTCTCACTTCTATCTCGTCGCAGAACCTGCTAACGCTTAAACGGTTTGTAAACAGTTTGACAATTTATTAAACTGGCAGGATTCTTTAAACAGATCGTGAAATATCGGTGTGCTTTCGTTATGCAATTTTAAAATTTGTTTTTAGACAAATTGGAAATTCTGGTTATTAGAAATTCTTGTATTTCATTTAAATAAACGTATCCATATATATAAATATTTATTTGATACAAAAATGTTGCAAAGCAAACAAGTGAGAGGACTTACTTAGAAAGAGTATCATGAGACGCGGTACGTCTTGTGCCAAGTGTATGTGCAGCGCGATAGGTATTACACAAATCAGAGAAACTTAGTGAAAGCAGATTTTACTTCCAATTAAAAAAATGTTAGTATAATTTTTCGCATTGTTGTAGATACAATTAGTACAAATAATTAGAGTAGTTGTTAACAATGCCACCGGCTCGCTTAATGAGAAATAAGATTTTTAAATGACAATAAGATATGTTTATTTTTACGATCATTTACAGATGACCCTCCAGCATATGTTATCGTCTTTTTTGTAAATTTTTACACTTCCTTTCCTTTTACGAGTGTAGAATAACAGATATAAGAACCCTCAATGTCTTTTATTCCCTGCTAGAAAGGGGAAGATACGAAAAGCAGGCGAGAGATGTCTATCTGACAATATCGTCGCCATTCTAGAACTTCACCTTCGAACATTTGCATAAAATTATTATTGCTGCAGAAAATCGCGGTTGTTTTACTTTCTTTATAGAGCATCGTAGAATATCATCAATTGACTCGTCTTACGTTTCTGATCGTATATTATATTTGTATTATATTATATTATCTTCTTCATTTAAAACGAGAATTTTATTAATAATAGCAATGGACGAATTAATATTATTTATTCCGTCATCGAATATTATTATCGTAAAAATTTATTTTTATTCTAAAAAAATCGCGATTTTACTAGGAATGAGAGAGAATGATAACAAAAAAGAGAGAGAGAGATAGATAGAGAGAGAGAGAGAGAGAGAGAGAGAGAGAGAGAGAGAGAGAGGAAGTACAACGATACGACCCCACGCTTTTATAGCGCTCCATTTGGCGTAACAACGAGCGTGGAAACTTCTTTTAGTGCCGGGCTACAGATTCATGCCGGGCCGAAACATGTGTACGATTATGGGGTTTCAGATTATCAATTTGTTATACCGTGTTTATTATTTGAGCTCTGTGCAAACGGGTGAGCCACCCGCATCTTGCTACTAAAATCCCCTGTTGCAGCTGTAAAGCATCGTACTTGGATAGTTTGGGGGGATAATCTGGAATATTTTATACGGCGTTATTTTTCCAGATGTTTTGCACCAACGTGCGAGTTGGGAAAACGTATGAGAACGTGCGTATGAGAACGTGCGTATGAGAACGTATGAGAACGTATGAGAATTACGTTCCTTCCTTTCTATAATTCGTCTTGCTAGATTGAACTCCGCGTCGAATATTTGCATCATCTCGTGCAACGACTGCTAACACTCCCCGCTGTTTGAACGACTGTAATATGTATTGTAAGCATATATCAAACATATCGCGTACATATAGTCCTTAATATGTTGATAAATTTAGAAACAGTATAAAATTCGTTTATACGTCATTATTAGTGTGATTTGATCATTTAATAATGATAGTTAATAATAGTAGTTAATAAGATGATTTTTATTTATAATATATATCACGTTATGGACAACATTTTTAATCAGAAAATTAAGATTAGCGCAAATTAATCATTTATATCAGCAATTATAAAAAAATTATTTTTAGTGTATTTTATTATACAATTAAATTCGTTTTCATGAATATTGTCGTTTCAAGACTTTTTTCCTTTCCATGAACAATCGAGAGATAGCGGACTGTAGATATCATAGTAGCTGGGATTTTCTAGGAGAGTTATCTCTAATTCAGTGAGGATTTACTCGCCAATGAATCTTTAAATTAGATGCTCCATTCTTTTCGTACTGCGTTCCTCCCCGAAGAGTAAAGCCCCGCTCGCTCAATCACCTATATCATGGAATTGCCAAGTATAGTCAATTCCTTCCACCCTTCTTTCGTTATCGCGAGTCTTTACGCCTTCCTATATCCCTCAGTTTCACTCCGCTTACCGATATTTGTGTCTCGCCGTAGGCTCTTAGAAAATCCCTGCTCTTACATTCATCTCCGTTATTTCACTCCGAATTTAAAACTACATTATAATTTTATTTAACAATTTTGCGAGAATCAAGCTGGACTATTAGTGACATCAAGTATCACCGCTATATTAATTAATGACGGAAACGCAGCCCGACGTAGTTTAGTAAGAAGCAGTTCGGCTACGAAAATGGCCGTCCCGCAGGAGGGTGTAAGACGGAAGACGGAAGATAGCGGCGCGAGGATGATGATAATCCAGCTTCTAGCCTAGTCCTATCCCGAGGGATGCAGGGATTAATTGACACATCGGCGTCTTGGAGGAGTCTGCTGGCCTGACGCCTCTGCTTTGGCACCCACCGACGTGACTGATGAGACGCCTGGAACAAGGCGTCGGGAAAAACACTCGTAGATTCGTGGCTTTTTTGTAGAAAAGGTACCCAGCAAGAATTACCGACGAAGCATGGAACGTCGGTCGTGCCTCTTCTCCTGGCAAATAACTCAACTAATCAGACCACGTTCTCCTTCATCGTCCCATCCACGGCGTTTCCGAACTAAAACATCTCAGCTGGAGGGCACGTAGATGTAACAGATTGAAATTTAATACGAACAGCATGGTGACACATACGAAAAGACGAGATGTTACTTAAGGTTTCGTAGAACACACCATCCTCATAACGGAGATAGCGCCGTCTTGGATAGAAATTCATTAATGTGGATTTGACAGTTAAATCGTAATAACGGGATAATGAGTTTAATTTCTGTTGGCTATAATTCATGGAAGATTAGGTGTGATTAAAACAAAAAAGTGTTTTTTTACAAAATAACATAAATTCAATTAAAAATTGAATAAGTTTGATATTAATTTTTATTATCATACATCTACGTTTTAATACGCTGAGAGATACAGTTTTTTAAATTATACATTTAGAAAATTAGATTTAAATTTAAGTAGATATGCAATTTTCACGCTCTCTTCATCAGAAGTATAATTATAAAGAGGTGCACGATTATTATATATAGGCTCGCAAATCACAAAGAGATGACCGAGGCAGCGCGCGATAAGGGATAACACGGTAGTTGAAAGCAAAGAGCCGACGTGTACGAGGCGTCGGTGGCGGCACCCCATGTGAGTTATGGCCGTCCCGACGCTCTCTCCCGCTAGTCCTGGGCTCAATTTACAGATGATTCCGCGTGTTACCGCCTGGCCAGCGGCTGGTTAACCTCCGTGCCAAACACTTAATCTTCCGACGTGTCCTGTGGACGGTCCGACCATGTTTTGGAGTCGGCACGACGTTAAATCGCCGTTGTAGACGCAAGATCGATGTGAGAAAGAGAGAAACGGGGATAGATAAATAGACCAAGACGTTTGTAGGGTCCCGGACGTTGCCGAACGGCGACCCTAGTGGCCCATAAAGTTACCTTAACCCTTCGGATTGTATCGCTATCTACTATTATATGAGCTTCAATGACGCGCAAAGTATCATGCAATTCAATACGTATAAAATTAATACTCATTAAAAAGATATAATCCTTTTATATATTCCATTTATTATTATTCGTTGTATTTGAAAAAAGTATAAATAACTTATTATTGGAAATCTTGCGAATTAATTCGCTACGTTAAGTTGGAAAAATATTTGTGAGCACTCGTTTTCCGAACAACTTGTTAGCTATTGTGAGGCTATCAGGAACCAATAAATTTGTACCGCGAATCTCTCCATAAATTTATCGGTTCTCGATAGCTTTAAAATAGCCAACAAGTTGTTAAAAAAACAAGTGCGATGGATATCTTATTGACATAACATAACGATGTTAATTTGCAACACTTTTATTTCGTACAGAAGTATCGCACAAAATTTTATTGAGTTTCTTTATGTATAACAAATGCAATAATAAGTGAAATACGTACTTTTTGATATAAGGCATTAATTTTACATGTAAATTGTGAATACGCGAGTTGTAGAAATTAAAAAACGTAATTCTGTTCAGAAACTGTCCAGACAACACATATGTCTAAAAGACGTCATAAAGATGTCTTTTAAATATGCATGTATTTGGTCATTTTTGAAAAATTTTCTCCATCTGGATGCCATATTTTAAGACGACAAAACAATACATCATAATTTGCTATTCAATGTTTGTAAAGTTGTCCAGAAATCAGTGGTATTAACACGCCATGTGTTCCAGATGTGCGGCATTGCTAGTAGAAAACAAACGGCTTGAAACTGTTATTAGCCGTCGGATAGGCACCCTGTGGTGAGCCACAATGTAGCGGCGAAGAGTCAATAGACTCCTCACACTGTAAACGGCATGCCGAATCCTAATGGCTACGTTAATTGACATTCACGTTTGTCACTATACTTTCCTGACAAATTTCGTGTTTATTCAATATAGATCTTAAGAGAAATAATGGAGTAAGTCTAGTAAAGGTTTATTTCTCGATTCTTTCGATCGTCAAGAAATTTTTACATTAATATAATTTCTAATTAATAGTTTAATTTTAATCAACAATAAAGATCATGATGTCAATCTTTTTATTTATTTTTTTATTTATCTTTTAAAAATAAGAATTAAATTAAAAGATACTTGGTTTCAAAATTATTAATTATTATTAATAATTAATAAGAAATAATTGGTACAGTACACAATTTTTTGATGAATATATTATACTATAATTAATAGATATAGTGTTATACTGTTATAATGCGTTGCATTCATAGTGATGGTAATTCAAAGATTTTCATTTTCCATTATTTTTTCAACCCGTAATACTTCTAAAACTATCTTTTTTATTTACATTATGATGATTTATAAAACTAAACATTTTTAATGACTTACCTTGCTGATTACTTTTCCTAGTAGTTTTTTTTTCCTTCATCCAAGGATATTCGGGAACGTTGACACCTGAGGGGTCAGCGACACCATGGGGATCCATCATAGTATGATACGCGGGATGGTGAGCACCAGGACTGATGGAACCACCGGTTCCCGGCGAGTGTTGCAGGCTGCTATCCCCAGTTAATTGTGGCAATGCTGTCATGAATTCGGCCATGGAGGGTTGGCTATTGATAAAGCCGGTTTCGGCGGATCCGCACGTTGGATCCATGGCTGGATGATGAGTTCCGTGCGGGGGCAGCCCGGCTGGGGTACTTGCCCCCGCGGCCACCGTGGCCAGCCAGAAGCCGCCCCCTCCGTCGTTCGCCAGGACGGGTGTCGTCGGCCTCGTCTTCACGGTCGATAGCTCTTTATTCGCGTGGACCAAATTCGGAAGATGATTCCTGAGCTGCAGATTGTGAGAACTGGACAACTGTGATTGACGTGGATCTTCTTCGGAATGTACCAATGTTTGTTGTTTGTTACGCATGAGACAATAAGCACTAATTCACACTTGTAATTTGTCTCTTCAGATAACAAATGTGGCAATTAGAGAATGATTTGTTATTATTGACAAAATGTGGGATATTAAGTGATCTCCTCTTCGCGATGTTCTTCTTTGATATAATTTCGAAATGTGCAGACTTGAATACACCTTATGCACTTAAATTCATTCGATAAATGTCTCACTAAAAGTTTCGTTTATTCTTCAACTTAAAAAAATATATACAATGTGTGTGTGTGTGTGTGTGTGTGTGTGCGCGCGCGCGCGCGCGCACGTGTTGTGTGTGTGTGTGTGTGTGTGTGTGTGTGCTAAATATTTATATTAAAATATCGCAACATTGTCATTAATCATGGAAATTAAACCAAAATATGTTTGAAAGGCTAAAAAAGAACATAGGTCTGCTTGTGTAGCTTATTACTTATTATCATTTCTTTTGTATATCGTCATTAGTACGCGTATAATGTGCAAAACTTTATTTTTTATTTTAATAACACAAAATCGACTATTTTTCTCTTTCGAAGCGAATTTTTCAAATATCGCTTTTCCTTGATTACACTTATTACTTACTTGTGTTATGGTTTATGCCAAGGAGTACATCGATCAACAATTTAACTACAATTGTTTAGTACATATTCACTACACTATGGTATTCACTGTGGTATATTATCATCATTATCATAATAACAAACTGTATATATCCATATTCATCTTCTTTTATTAATTGGACTAATTGGTCTCGTGATGTTTAATCTGACATCAACGAGAAGCAGATTTTTGGACCACACTACGAACATGACACTTACTCGCGATCGACATAGCTCGGACAACAGATCTAATTCATAGATCCGCTATCTCAATATGGGAACAACCAAGCACAGATCACCTCACTGTCACACGTAGTCGCGACGAGTTGATCGATAGTCCAACCGATCGACGGAGAACGCCGTGCCGAATCGCGCGTACCACGGCTACCGTCACCGTGCCAATCGGCCAAAACCCAAGCAAGCGGGCTAGGGTACACCAAGCCAGTCACCGATCGCGGTATACTTGGTAAGTGACGGAGGAGAGAGAGAGGATGTAGAGATAACAGTCGAGGAAAGGTGGGGGTCCAACAGGCCCGTGGTGGAGGTACCCGGTCGAGCGAGAAGGTGCGGCAGAAGAGGCGAAGGACGTCCCGTAGAAAGAGACGGTCGTCTGTAGTCGCCAGGACCGAAATTTCCACGATCTTTTTCGTCTCTCCGGTGTTCCCAGTGTCTCTGTTGTTACTGCTGTCTCTTTTCTCGTTTCGGGAGGGGGCGGCTGGGAGTCCACTTTGGCATCGAGGTGGAAGTCGTCCTTTAATGTGGCGGCGACCCGATCACGTGACTTCGCTTGCCGGAATGGAGCGACCAATCATGGAGCGGTAACACGAGCGGTGAGGCACAGCCCTCCGCCGACGTAGGCGGGCTAGCCCGTCGTGACGACGGTGGCCTTGGAGGGCTCGGAGGGCACACAACCAGGAGGGTACGACGACCAGGTCCGTGCCGTGAGAGTGCAGGCGGGCGACTCTCGTACGGACGAGCACGAGGACCGTTTGGGCGGCCACGGTTACCCAGCGCAAATGTGGGCGGTACGCGCGAGCGCGTCGTTCCGTATCCTGCTAAGTGGTGGGGAACTTTCTCACGTGCTCGACCACGCGGTCCTCCACCTTCGTTGGATGAGCTTTCGAAACAAGGTACGACAGTCTCTCGCTTTTATTAACCCACGAATGATACCGCGAATTCACCGTCAAGTCCGCGAATCGACCGAAAATGCTAAAAACAATTGATCAAATCGCGCTCTCTAAATCATAATCAGTGTATTATTCACTGATTTATAGTGTTATACTTGTGACTGTGATCGTTAGTGAGTTATTCACTGTCGCTCAGAGATTTTAAGAAGGGGAGAGGGGGGTACTTTCACTGATCAGAATCAGTGTATTATCACTGAAAGACAGTGCATATATTGCACTGATTGCTGTAGTTATAAGTATACCACTGAAATGCAATAACTATATCAATATTTATAACTGTATCAATAATAATAACTTATAACTATATCAGTAATAATTATATCAAGTATAGCACTGCAAATCAGAATAACTGATTCCGATTTAGAGTACAATTATCCATTAAGATATTTTGCTTTCGTTACAAGTGGTGCAGCTATTTATCTATTGTATTTGTTATTTTCATTTATTTTTATTATTCTTATTATTTTACTTATTATTTTTAGCGACGGGAGTGTGTCAATGCTCAATACGAGAAGAAATATCCACCCACAATCTATGTATCGTTGGAATCGTTATATTTGTATGCATATATAGTTATATTTATATCGTGCAAATATGATATATGTTTCTTCAAAAGTAAATTTGGTACTGGGTAGATTCATGGATCGAATGTACGTGTGGTTATTGCAACGGTCAAAGTTGCTAGGGGCGCGCCGACTGGCATCGCAACGGTTCGCTGTAGAGCAGTTTTGATGACAGATTACCCTGATCTGCTTTGTGAAGCTTTCATTTAGACAGGCAGTTTGATTGAAAAGTTCACTGTTCGCTTCCGAAGAAAAAATTTGTGCCACTACCCTCATCGAACAATCAAGCAAGTCGTTTACTTGCCAGAATCAATCCCTTTTAACAGATCAAATTCATCGTCCTACATGTTGCAGCAATTAAATAAACAGTAGGTATATTTATAATATTTCACGTTGCAATGAATGACAAGGATAAAATATTACATTTAGATATTTGAATATTCTATTTTTTTTTATTTTATATAAATCTTAATGATATAGCCCATGTATTAAAATAAATGTTTGAGCAACAGAAATGATACAAATACTTATTAAAGTCTAATGAAAAATATGGAAATTGTACTACAAGAGATTAAAATAATTGTGAAAACATTTAGAAAAGATTATTTATCAGTAAAACGAGATATACTTTTGTGTGTGTGTGTGTGTGTGTGTGTGTGTGTGTGTGTGTGTGTGTATGTGTATGTGTGTGTGTGTATGTGGAGAGGGGGATTCGTAATAATTTAATTGCGCCAATGAGTTAGAAGAAAATTTCTGAGGGGGGCAAGGGTGTCAACCATTCCGGAGCGTAAAACGAGCGCGGATAGCTAGAGAGGAGATGAAAGAGGGCGAGTAAGCGGGAGGGTAACAGAGAGAGAGACGAGAGAACGGAGAACACCCTCCACATCTGCCACCAGATTTAACTATACATTACAGACACACGATATGTCAAAGTCCTATACTTCATATCGACTCTGCCATTTATTAAAAGTTTCATCGCGCGCGCCTCGCTCGCGCCATCGATGTTCGGCAGCCCGACCCCTTCTTTCAGGAACTCCGAAAACATATAGGAAGAAAAGCCCAAAATATACGAACGAAAAGTTCGAGAAAAGAATGAGGGGAAAAAGGGGTGCGTTTCTCAGATCGACATAGTTGCAGCGCTTCGCGTGATAAAAGCGACTGCGCTATCTTTCTTCGACGATTCTTTATTTTACTCTCTTTGCCGTGTAAGGCGGAGTTTCTTCGATAACGGTTTCTTCGGGAGAACTGCGTCGCGATAATTTTCACCGTTTGAATTTCTACATTCGTTTTATTAATCTCAAAATAATTCGCCGCTTTGCGCTTTGCAGCGTTTCGAAAGTTGTCACTAAAATCTTTTCCATCTTAAAGCAGCACGTTGCGCAATATTTCGTCGAGAATAATAAGTTATATTTGGAGCAATTTTGCGCACTGCGAAAAGCTTAATGTCAGAAAAATAAGATTCTTTCGAGCTCGCCCTTTTTGTGACGACCGCGGAATTTCTGCGTGTCGGATCTTCGCGTTTCCTCCGACTGCTGCCGATTGCGAAATGAAGTTTTATATTAAGCTTGGAGTTTTCTCTCTCTTTCTCTTTCTCTTTTATTTCGCGCGCGCGACTCTTGTCGCTCGTTTTTATCCTTTTCTTCCATGCCATTGCTTTTCCTCCCACACTCTCCCTCGTCCGTTATGTATTTACATATTGCGATAGATTGTTATATTGTTATATCGTTTGCATATATATTGACGTTGCTGTTTTTCCTGTGACGATGTGTGATATCTATATGTGCTGTAGGGTGTACGAAAAATGCTTTGTAAAATAACTTAAATATTCGTTACAATGGCTTATAATAATATACGCTGTATATCAAATAACACGATAAGACATTTCTGCTATATGCGGATGAAAATTAGCTAGAATATTTTATAAAAAATCCGGGAATTGCTTAACATTTAGGTCATGATCCTTTTTTTAACGAGTCGTTATAATTAGTAAAAAAAAAAAAAATACGTATTGAAAGTACCATTTTCCCCCATTAAAAGTAAATCATCTTTCATCGCCATTTTAGCATAGCAACCGGCACGGGTCCACGAGTAGGGTTCGACCTGTCAATCTCATCGGATCACTGAGACGGGTCTTTGCCGTCCTTGCTTCATTGGAAAGGAAAACCTCGCTTTTCGTATCTAAAACTCTTCTCCCCACTTCGACCCTCTTCCAACTTTTTTCTTCTTCGTCGTCTGGGGTAAAAGCGAACTCGTTAGACGTTCCGAAGTGAAATTTTCTCTCGTCTCGCCGGGTAGCTAGTATACCACCGGAAATGCCATAGAGTGCCTACTTTCACTACTGCTTCTTAAATTCACCTTTCTTGTCGCTTATCACGTTGCTTCAAGGATCGATTAAAAATTGTTGCTTTATACGAAAGTTGAATAAAGATCAGGTTTTTATTAAAATAATTCAACGCGCAATTTAAGAAACTCATTATTTAGACAGACCTCTAATTTTTTTTATGCGACTTAAAAAACGGAAACAATTTAATTTGTAAGTCGTATACATATTTAAACCAATAATAATTTGATAATAATTATGCGTGATGGAAGACATGATTGTTAAACGATCAGTAGGAATGAATTAAAATCATTTATAAAGCGAACTTGAAACAAGGGATTGTTATCACAGGAGTATATACGTAAAGGTGAGCTGGTTCGTGTTGAACAGCAACGGTGGTTCTTGCGATTAGCGCGCGACTAAGGGGAACTCCGTGGTTGAGGAGTCTGAGGTTTTAATTAAGCATTCACTGTGGATGATATCGCATGCCTCTTTATACTTCATAGCGGCCAGATGTTGCTACGAGAATGTTCCTTGCCTTAAGTCCTCTTCCCTCTGATTCGAGCCAGCCAGAACCGCACGAGCGACGTTTCTCCCGTCGCTATTTCGTTTTAATTATGCATATTTAATTTGCTTATATCTTGGCACCCACATGGCATGCCGACGGAACTCGACGCTTCCGCGGCAGCGATTATTCATTTGTTCGAAAATATTAATTAGCGGATCGTGTCGGATGATTTTCTCGATTCGGTCTAGCAAAAAATTTTCGATTTAATGATTTAGTAAATGCTGATGACGTCAATAATTGCGTTGCGATTATTACATTGAAATTTAAAAGATCTCATACAAAATTATATTAGTCTTTTTCATTTTTTTCATGATGAATTTGAAACTTTCCTTTCGAGTTATTCTTTGGGGATAGGAAGAGAGAACGAGGGATCTCCCCGCGAGTGCCCGTAGAACAAATCTACCTCCAGAACTCGAGGTATACACAGTTCTACAGCCGACACTTGGCGCAAATTGCCCCAGTAAGTGTAGTACATTAATCTTTGGTTTGGTTTGGTCTCGACCACCGCGTGTGTTGCGGTGGCCGCATTTCTCGTAAACCTTCTCTTTCTCTGCACCGACATGCCGCATGTCCGAGGACCTTCTCCACGTTTTCGTATCCCTCTTTTCGCGCAACCACCTGACCATATACGTTTACTTCCAAGTGTTCAAATTGAGGTGAACTACTTTTATTAATACGAACTTTCCAGAATTAAACATTTTTATCGTTTATATCCAATTTCGCTTAGATGACGTCTTCTGTAGTAGAGACGCAGTGAAAATTATGACTGTGTTTAATAAAAATCGCGTGTACGTGTATGCAATACGCATGTAAAATAAGCAAACGGCAGGAAGTATAATGCGCATACACATTTGAAAATACAGCGATAGGCTACTAAAAGTACAACGCTTTTGTTGTCTCACCCTTGTCGGTCTCTCATATTCCACTCGTCCCCGAATGAGTTCCGCCAACCCTTCCGCTTCTAACAGGCCACCTTAACTGTAACCTCTGCACACACTTGCTACTCGGGTGGTCAGAAAGTCAGACCCGGCCTTTCGTAATGCGAATACCATGTCGCACACTAGGAATTTGGGATCTCCAGTGTAAGCCCTTCTTTATTCGATTAAATAAATTGGCAGCGATTAAGTCGACGCGGGTTTTCCGAATGGGACTATATGTCCGACGATGATCGAGCATAATTAATTGCAGCTACTCAACATTTATCTATTCTACTTTTCCACAAAGTGTATTGCAAAATAATATTATGCAATTGAGAAAATTATTTCAGAGTTTCAATATGAATTGTGATATTTATTTATGAAACAAATCACAATATCTAGTTCCAATCAATTAAAAAAACTTTTTATTATTTAAAATTAGCGATAAATGTTTTAAGAAGTGAAAAAATATGGATTTAATGATTAATAAATATAAAATAATATATAATATTGTCAGTAACAAGAACAAGTATGTTATAAAAGTATTCTAAATATTAGATTTTCTTTTTTTATTTAACTTTGGGAAACATTAGAATTGTAAATATTATATTTTATAACAAATTAACCAGACAAAAATAAACAATTTATTAGAATATTTATTTCATGTTTAAACAAACATTTTAAAATATTTACATTTATTACAGATTGATATCTAATCCATTGATATCTAATACGATTGCTATTAACCATACAATATTAAGACTTTCTGGTAATGATCTGACAAAATATTGACAATCCTTGGAATTAAGTGAAATCGTTTTCTACCTACCTATGCAAATTCTCACTGATTGTATTGTAACGACGTCATAACTCGACACGTAATCTCAAGGTATAGTACAATCGCCATGATCAGATTTCGAGGATCATGATAAATCGCGCATTTGATTGTTCGTCGTTTTGGAAGTAAATAAAGGAAAACAAAATTAACTTCTCTTCTGAGAATAAAATAAGAGAAAAGAAATAACGTTTCTCCAATCGATCAGATCGCTCAGAGAGCAGATTCATGCAATCATGCTCTGTATCTGCCGTTAGGTGTATCATATTATTCGCAAACACCTCCAGTGTTCTAAGTTTAGGCGTCTCATCATCCCCTTATGGAGCTTGATGACTTGCACATTCGTGACCAGGCATCCAGAGCACGCGGCATGAATCTCCTTCATACATGTGCGATGGACGATGTGTTTCACCCTTCGAGATCGTTATCTGTTCGGATTACATATCCATTTATTTTTAACTGGAAAAATATAATCCCTAAATGACATTGCTTTTATATTTCGATTATGCTATTTTAAATACACATATATAATTGTTATAGATATATAAAACGACTTTCTCCAGGTAGTATTTTGTGCAAACAAAGACGGAATTTTATTGAAATAAAACGATTTGTTTATATACTAATGCAAAATATTTAAATTTATAATTTATAATTACATTATTGAATATTTATAATTAGATGGAGATCAACAAGAGTATCTCTATTTATTATATTTTCTACAAAATACTTGAAATAAATATTATGCTTGGACTTGAAATTTACATCACCATCTTATATAATTACTAAATGTACACCGGACACTAGTTTTGAATAAGATTAAATCGACTTATCTTAGCCTATCGAAAAATTTTTTGCTTATTATGCCTCTGGCATGTGTTCAATGCATTATCTTAATGAATTAAAAATTGGTTGATATTCACGGCAGATCGAAAGTTCAATTAACTTTAAGAATCAGATGACATATTTAATTTCCTCGAGATAATGAGAGTGGGTACGAGGAAGTGAGGTCGATGGTGGGCGGGAAGATACTGGCACGAGTCCCGGAAGAAGACGCCGTCGTTCTTTCATGTTGGTATTAAAAGAAGGAGAAAAGAAGAACATCAAACTTATCGAAAGAGGAAAAATGCTGAAATAGAAATATGGAAAATTAAAAACACTTGTATTAAAGACGAATGAGAGTAAATATGATATTTATAGCGAAATAGTCTGGTTGTTGCAATTGTAATTATTTTATAAAGATATTTTATCACAAAGTGTCGGCATTCGAATATATTGTAGAAAAAATTATTTTATGTCATTAGTCTTAATAATGCTCGGAAAGTACGTAAGCAATATAATGTTCGGCTTATTGTAAACGTTACGATATTTTTTCTTTTTATATATGTATCGAGTTATCTGTCTTCTATTATTAATAAATTTTATTTTTTTGTACCGTGCTATTATATAAATATTATGAAAACATTAATATTATATTTTTGTATAAATAAATAAATATTGAATTTGATTATGTTTTTAATCTTGAGGTAGAAAAAAATCAGAATTACAAACGATATAAGATTCATGAACATGAAAGATCCGAGCATCTTAAGGTAACATATTGATCTTTAAAAGAATCATAATGATCGATTGGTTATGAGGAAACAATAGGATCGTAATGGTAAGATCCGCTGTCGCGGCCGAATTTTGTCAGGAACCTTTTATCCTTTGGCAAGAGAAGTAAATCGTGCGGTCACGACGTACATCTATTTGTCACTTGGACCGCCTCGTAGCAGACTGTCTTCGGGAAGACAGTAGGGCGTCGTGACGCCTGGCCAGAGTCCGACACCACGTCGTACGTGGTCTTTCTTTTCCAACGATCCTCCCTTTCCCCTCTTCCTCTTGGGACCACTCCATCTTTCCTCCCTGAACCGGATCCTCGGAGAGAAGTAGGTAGCCCTCCGTTAAAGAGGTAATTTGTGCCACGAGCAATCCAGCACACTTCCGAAAGTTGTGCACCTTTCTGTGAAATTCTCGTCGAAACACTGTTGCATGAAATTCTATCTGCGTCTCTTCTCTTTTCATTAATTTTGTATTGTTACAAAATATTTGCAAGATAATATGTTTGATTTTACAAATATGAAGCTATTCTCCTACAAACAAATTTATTACGAGTTATCTTTGATTTTTGTCATTCCAATATGGTTTAATCTTAATTACATCCATGTTAATCACGTTTGAATTATTACACGCGACATTTTCGGCGGCTGATTTATCCCGTCGCTCTTATTCTCTCAAGAGCGACTACGAAATAAACTCAAGTCAAGGTGGAACTAAATCCCTATTTTATTTACCGAAAGGCGGTTGGGATGAAGACGGGTACCGGGGAGGGATCTCGACCGTGTACTAAATTTAAAAGTAAAACCTCCGCCTTTGTTGCCGAATCCCCGTGCTGAAAGAGAAGGTTGCTCTGCTTCCACAAGCCATTCAACAGATTTAAATAGCTCCCAAGCTTCCAATAGCTCGATAGCTCTTTTTCGTTGTTTTAAGGCTCCGTATTCTGTAGGTTAAATGATACCGCATTCTCGTCGAGCAACATAACCGCGAGCTTCGGTGCAATTTGTCAAGAAAGAAGCCCTATTTGTAAATTACGTCTCACTGATGCGCTCTATTCGATTTGCTGTATAACGTCGGAATATATGATCACACCCCATAGGTGGAAAAAAGGCACCCCATTGTCTGTTTGCTAATAGTCAATAATACTTTGCGCGTACATTGTGCGAAATTTCACGTCAGACGTTTCTGCGCGTGAAACTGCCGGCTTTACAAGACCGGTGATCGGCTAAATCGAATCATAAAAGAATCCTAATTAAGTTTCTCGCTCTTTTGTGCGAGGGCGAGCTTGCCGGCTACGCGAGAGCTTACGAAGTAATGACGATGAGAAAGCGCGGGCAGGGCTCACTGTCTTCGCCCGCGAAATTGGGACTTCCGACTTTCGCTGCCCCGCTAATTTTGAATAATATTCGCAGTAGGCGCCGTATTCCTTTCCCGCTATGGTTTTCTAAGTTTCATAAGCACTATGTAACAAAATTCACAATTTCTTGAAATCAGTATTACCGTAATTTCTGCCATTCAACCAGAAAATCATATAAGATATATAAATTTTTCTTTTATGTCTTAAAATAATAAATTAGATAAATTAAATGAAACAGAGACAGAGTAAAAAAAAAAAGGAAAAAATTAGGCTTAAACTTAAAAGACAATATTTTTTGCGTAAGATGAATAATACTAGTGTGATATACTAAGGTAATTAGCGAAATCATGATGATTTTTAAAGATACATGGAAATTATGACCGTAAGATTCCCATAACGAAAGCTAACCTTTGACCACAAAGCACCTGCCAGCGCTGTAAAAAGGACAATAATATTTTTATAATTGAAATTAATTACATGTTGACCACCGTGCACACGCTTGCGCGACCGTAATAAAAGTAGAAATGGTAGAAGTCGCCTCACGGACGACAAATGGAAACAAAGCGACCGTATGGTGACTTACCCTCCGTGTAAGTAACATAACGCAAAAGACCGGCTTAGATTCATTAGAATGCATCTCGGAGTTTTCCTCATTAGTGATCTACAACAATGCGACATAAATCAGAAAAAATTTGAAATAGATTGTCTTTTTTTATACAATTTTTGTATTTATAATTTTATAATAAATTTATGTACAATTTATGTATAATTGTTATATAAAGTACCAGATATATTTAACATTTAAAGACAATAATTTCGAGTTAGTAATTGGAAAATTCTTTAATGAGTTTTAATGGTCTCATTTAATTCACCTCATTTAAAAGCACGAGATTGGCCAATCGTGTATAATTATTCAGTAAAAATTAAAGAGTAACACTAACCATCTTGGCTGACTACTTTTATAAGTATCAGCAGCTGAATTAAAAAACAAATCTATAGAACACCCGACATCTTGAGGAAATCGCATTTAAAAGAGAGCCGCGTTCGCTTCAGATGCGCACCCAATCATCAAAGTCGCATTTTCAGTATAATGGGTGTGTTTAGTCGATGGGAGCTGTCGAGAGGCATATAAGCGAGAAGGCAGAAGAAGCGATCGAGTATCCCGAAGGTCTCAGCCAGTCGACGATCCGAAGACGCACCGGACTCTCGATCGTGATCGAGCCCCCTCTGCCACCAATAATCATCGGACGGTTGCAATTACGATGCCCAAGGCGGCCAATCGGCATCCCTCAGATTCCTACCTCTCTCTCGGCACTCTATTATTAGGTTGTATTATCGTAATGCGCCATCCACCATGTCCGGAGCCAACGAAATGGCTTCTATAATAGGGACAGTCGGATCCGACATTTACCTCCCAGCATCCTCGCGCGCAATCATCGTGTACGATGATCGCGAAATCACGACAGGTCTGCGAGTTTGCTCGGTCGCTTCTCCCATCGCGCGATGATTTTCTTGTCCTCGAGCGGCTCATGGTGGTGTTTAAACGTGACGCGATATCCTTCATAGAAATTGAATTGCAGGTCAAACTCGTTGAATTGAGCTGGGAAAACTTTGTGAAATGGAATTTCCGTTATATCTTCTTATTTTCTTGGTTGATGTCTATCAGTTGCTTTAACTCGAAGCCATGTTTGTTAGCGTTTACTTTATGACAAACAGATCTTTATCTTGACATTCTTTTCGCATGATACACGATCAAGACTTGCGATACAAGGCGGTATGGAAGGAAAGTATATTACCAAAGAAATAAAAGATCACATTAATACAAATATCATAGGAATCTTATGTCAGAACGTAGCAACTGGTTTTCGAGATACTTATGCTGAAGGCTAACGAAAATCACAATATTGATGTAGACTCGAAAATGTACATTTAAATAAAAGTATTTTCTATTTTTAAGATATACTTGTTTATTTTCATAATTTTTCAGATTAAATAATACAAACAAATTGTGAATAATACTTTATTGAGTGACTGCATGTTAGTCGAACATATATTGAATCATTTGATCGAAAGGAAATCATACATGCACGCTACATGAACGCCTTTAGTGATGTTTGCTTGATTCTTATCCACAATGTCTGTCATGTGGACGAGAGAGGTGAATAGTTGGGCAGGGGAATGTGGCCCCTTTCCCAACGTAGGTAGTTGGACGGTCTGAGCAACGGGGGCGGGGGAGTATTGAGGGCGCTAATGTTCCCCAGGCAGGAAACGCCGTCTCCATCCTGCACCCTCTATCTCTTCGCTTGCTCGCCTATTTTTATTCGTCTTTATCTGAGACTTGAGTCGGTTCCTCTCCATTTCCTCTTGAGGAGTTCTTCCTCCTCCTCGCGCCGCCATCGCTTCCAACCGTCACCGCCGTTCGCGGCATTCTACCTTTTCCCCTCCGGGTACCGATGCGGTGACAACAACATGCAAACATTCTGGTATTTGCAATTCGAATGCCGCAAAATGGGGACGGAAAGCCGCGACGGAACAGCCCGAGGTGGTCCGCTTAACTTCTCGAAGACGCAGCCGCGACTACGAGCTCGCTATTCTATTAACCACTTGGATAAGGATTGTCGCGGAAACCGCTATGCCGACAAATTTTTAAGAAATGATCGAGACAGTTGATATAGCAATAACATCTATTATATGTATATTTATACATATATATATGTATGTATAGCTTTATTTCATAATTATTAATCGTTCGTCGATTGCAATGCATTCATAAGACATTAAGGAATAAAGTTTAAGAAAACGATATTTCATTAAACCGTGCATAAATAATTAAATAAAAATTTAAAGTCTATAAAAGAAATATTTAGATAAACAATTTATTAAGCATAATTTTTAATATGTTTGCATTTTATTTAATTCTAATAAGTTACATATATAAATTATAACGGATCGAATTTTATTTGATATCTATATATTATAGATATCGAATGTATATGTGAAAAGAACAAATGCAGTGATCGATATTATAATAATAATGGGTATAATAATGATGGATTATATCCAGTTCTTATCCACGGATTATGTAATTTAACAGTAGATACAAGTAAATTTTAAAAGCGTCTATTTGTAAAATAGCGAGAGATAAACGTAAGTAAGATTTACGAAAGTCAGTATTACGAAAGTTAGGACTAGATTCTACCGTGAGCGTAATATCATTCGACGATGCGTACGAAATAAAAACATTCATTCTGATGACAATCGCTCAAGAAATAATGATGCACGAGGATGATGCAAAGGGATGCACGCGATCTTTGGTAAATGCAGACAAGCAGATGCGGAAACGATAATTCGATGCATAAGAACCGGTCATCTGCTTGTATTTTGCTATGTTAAAGTTTTATGTTAAATATCTCCGCAATAGGCATTTCAATTGAGAGTTTCATAAAAATCTGCAGATAAAAAAGATACAAAATATTTTTAGAGAATGTGTCTCTATTAACATCAAAATTTCAAAGTACATTTCATAAAAAGCACGTATTTATTTTCTGGATCTTATTTATATTTATCTATGATTTTATATGTGTAAATAATGATGGAAAGTAATAATTTTATATTACGAGAGGATTGTGATAAGATTTAGAAATTTAATCGAATGTAGCGTAAATGAATATAATTATTCAATGATTGCAATCTGCTGACAATATTATCTATTCTTTGATCTGTTCAGAAGACAAGATGCTTTAATATTTCCTTTTTTTATTTTGTGTTTTTTTATCTGTCGTGCACGTACGCGCATGCGTTTGTTTGCGTTTATACGTTTGTTGGGGTGAGTTCTGGTCGCTATGTAATTACGTATGTATCGTTGTGGGGTTGTTTCGTAGGTAGGCATATTCGATATATTGGGCCATCATTTATGGGAAATGAGTGACGCCGCTTATTATTCTACTAATTTTCAACCAACGAAAAATGAGACAGTGTTTTCAATCATGAAATACTGATGTGATCAGAAATACTGATGTGACTTGAAGGACGGTCAAGTTTGATAGATAATTTACGTATTATATAGTCACAAATTTTTTATCTTACGATATCTTCTTACTAAATATTTTCTAATGAAAAGGATCCTCAATATTTTTGAAGATTATATTTTAGAATAATTAAGTTAATATCAAAGAAAAGCTAATATCAAAGAAAACAATATTTTCAAGACCATTACGGAATTGATTATTCTTTTTATTTTCTTAATATATTATCATATATAATATATAATGTTTCCAAAATCCTTCGTTATATTCATAATATATAATACATACATAAAATTTTTATAGATTGTTATAGACTGATTCAATTTAAAAAAAAGTTAGACAGTTAGGCAGTTTTTGTTGCGTCAAGCCAACTTGGGATTTGAGATTCAATTGGAGAACAAAGAAGATTTGCGTGACTCGTAGGCGTGTGACACGCTATGTCGATCGTCACGTCGACCAATCGGCTTTCAGAGTCCAGTATACATTTCCGTTCTAGTATACACTTATACTTCGTACATGAAGATCTTTTGATGTTTCAAGTCACGTGACCCGTCCAGCTTCGATATCAATTCGTGATGCTAAGTATGCCTTCGCGTGTACGTCGTTTCTCATTGCAAAGTTATAGGGACCGCACTTGTAACCGCCAGAAGGAAATTTCGTCTGTTCTGAATAGTCCAATCTCTAGATCTATACGAGCGTGATAGTTCACTATCATATGTAATATAGAAAGTTTTCATTATGAAATGAGATTTAATTGAAGGGTTCTCGGGTTGATTATTATGATTATTATTCGTCATCCGTATTTGCGTACGACACGACCTTCCGTAAAAATCGTATAACACATCTTGTACAGATGTTGGGACGATAACATCGAATTGGCGCGTACGCGGTGATAAATCACGCATAATTGTTCGTAAACTGTAAAGCGTTTGATAGTGTCAACAAAAACCATCCAAAAGTGGTAACTCATTCGATAGTGTCAACAGAAACAAGTTGTTAGCCCGAAAGGGCAGCTCGCGTCAGGCCCACCCCAGGATTCCGGAGTGTTGGTGATGGATGATCGCAGATACACTGAAAAATGGTGATGGATGGTATATCGCTGCCTATAAACATTGACAGAATCTGTTACGTGTATCCTAATAAGTTATCCTGTGCCGTGTCTTAATAATATACGTCTTCTTCGTTAGAAATATGTTTGAAGTACACATTATCATGAACATTATATATACTTTGGAACAAATTTAAAAAAATATTTTTTTAGACGTTTTCTACGAATATAATATAAATATTTTCATCAAAACATTATATTGCTTAATTATTTATTTTTTGTAAAATTAATTATAAAACATCTATAAAACAGACATATAACAGACGCGCACATTACGCGCAAACAATGTATCTATCTGTTATAAAATTCTTGGAAATCGGTATAGTGAATTGTCTCTAACTAATTACATTTACGTAAAAACATTTAACGACTCTAATTCAATAATACAGAATGTATTAATGCAAATGGTAGTTTATGCTGTGCGTGTACGAGCATGATCTTTGACGAGAAATTCCCAGATCTCAAAGTGAGCGATGCAGATGGTTACAAAAAGAAGACGAACCGTAAAGGGCGGTCGGAATTTGATTCTCGGTGACGTATTAAATGTGTGGTAGCGCCCGTTGGTGTCAGAGGGATTGCTTTAATCAGTAGATTAATTCGTCATGGCCTCGCAGCGTAGCAACGTCCTTTGTCGGCCACTCGTAAAATATGAGCCAACGTACATAATCAACTATTTGTGGTAATGAATATTATGCGGCCGGAGAACGTGTCATTAATAACGCCGAGCCGTGCTACGCAATCTTTTTTCTTCGCGAACACCGTACATTATATACATATACACCTTCTATTACCAAATCCGTAGAAAAATAGTTCGTGCTTGGTGCGTTCTTGATGCCTGTAATTCCTTTCGTTGTGCGATCGTTCAAATTTGAATCGTTATAACAAAACAAATAAAAACTGAGACGTTTGTTGCAAATATCGCATATATCTCAATAACAGTTTAAAAGCGATAACGTAGTGCAAACGAAATGTAAATTGACGAACTATCATCGGCTGTGTTTTCGAAGTTATTCCATAATGCCGCTTTAAATGCTTATCCATGTTCGATAACTTTCGCGCCGGCGCTTACGTCCTTTAAACCTAAGCTTTATAAAGTGAATAGCGACGCAAAGTTGAATCGGCCACCGTGAGAGCACGGTTGGCGAGCTTTTGGTAGCTCTACGGAGAGCTCTAAAACGATCTCTTTCCTCCTCCCTTTCCTCCTCATCCACCCCTACTCCTTCGGCCGTGTGCCGTCACAGGTTCACCTCTTGGCTGAACCCCTCCTGGACAACTCCCCGCGGCGAGAAGACAAATGAGCTTGAGGTGAGAACTTGCCCGATAAATACCAAAGGCGACACAGCGTTTGACCAGGGAGCATATAGCGCAGAGCGGGCAAGAAATACTGCGTTGGACGGTCCTTTCGCCCTTTAGGACTTCTCTGCGTATCCACGGCCCGTGGCTGCTTCGCCCCTTCGTTACCCTTGCTCGATGCACTGGTACACAACCCCCAGCAATCTGCAACCTCTCTTCTCGTATTTCAGCTAGTCGCTAGACTCATTTACAAAATTTTTCCATACTTTACTTCCATGTGTATTCTAATCGATTTCTTTGTTTTTAACGTAAAAAGCATCCGTTTCTTTCGAGTGAATTTTACGATAGTGATTCCATTGATAAAGAGATTAATAATAGATATTTTTGAATAGAGCTCATCTTGCTCAACTTAAACGAAATATAATATTTATTAATGATTGTTTTTCTAAAGTTAAAAGGAAAGAAAAAGTTTATTGCACATTTTAATAAAAGACTATTATTATTATTAATATTATTATGTTTTCAACTGATTGTTAATATTTATTGTGTGCTCGCAAAGAATCATTGTCCTCGATTGAAAGTTATATTTACTATGACAAATTATGTTTGACTATATATCTTTTACAATGTTAATATTTATTCTGTTTAAAAGTCACTTTTAAAAATATTATCGATGAATTTCACGCGATGTTTACAGAAGTCTTCTTTTCCTTTTAGTCATGTCGTGTCCTGAAAATGTACATATTAATTTTGCGCTGAATAAGATTCTATCCGGGAAACTACTGTGCGTTTGCAAGCAAAACAAATTTCAGTCCTAAACTTGGATACCACGTGCTCAGTGGTCATGCTGCGGTTAAAAGAATCGTATATGCATGTTCAGGGAAGTTATGACAGTTAAGTTTTATCAAGAGACTCTAATAAGAGACACGTTGAATGTTACATTTTTTGTAAAAAATCTAAAATATCAATATATATAATATAAAAGTAAATGTTATATACCAATTTAAATGATTTAATACACATGAATAATTTTTACACTAATTCTCATTTTATAATATGCTATGTATTATAATATTGCATTTTATCACATAATGAGAATTTTAGTTAACGTTTCGATAATTTAGAAGAATCTTGGATATTGAGTGATATTATAAAGTATTTGCCAAATAAATAAATTATTCGAAAAAGAACGAGAGGACATGGCACATTTAATATTCGCAAACCGAGAGGCGTATCTTTTAGCAGGCGAAAAAATATTTTTGTGCTTTTAGCCAGGGCAGCTACGGAGAGAATCATTTTTCAACGGTGCTTCGTAAAAGAGACAGACAGCGAGAGAAACGCCGGCCGAGGCCGCCGGCGATGTCAAACGTCAGCGAACAGTCTGCTGCCCTCTGCCTGTAATGCCTTTCTTCTTCCTTGACATTTCCGTGTCTTCCATTTCGCGTGCAGTACACACACGAAGCCTATTGAATCCGCCGTGCTGATCCGGCCATGAGACACATTATTGCAATTCCTCTCGCGCCGCGACGTTCTCATGATCAATCGTACGGTCGTCGTAAGCGAGAAAAATGAATGGCACTCAAAAATTTCTAATTTCAATTCCATCCATTACGTTTTCCCTCCACACTGCGGAAAATAAAAAAAGATTCTGCCGATCTTTTATGCCTGTTTTTTTTCCCTTTTGGCAGGGTCGTTAAATCTCGGTATCGCCGTGAGCGATCGCACCGAAATATCGAGGACGGTTCGAATCGACGTTGGGGTCGTCGAAGGAGGAGATAGAGGAGGAAGAGAAGAAACAAAAGAAAAAGGGAGAGAAAGAGTGGGGCTTGGTACGTAGGGCACGTTCGTAGGACCACCGCCAATGTATGCTGCCCGCATAAACTAACAGGCGCATCGGATTTTACATAAAATTCCGGCCGAGAGCCGTGATTTCAGGAAATGGACGGGGAAACGTGACGAACCACCGACAGTCATTGGTCGCAAAACCGGCGACGCGACGCTACGTTGAATTATGATTACGGATTATATGCCATCGTGCTTTACATTCAGCAAGCCTTTCCTTCCACGTGCATTATCGTAGCGTGCGTTAGATATCTCGGTAAATTCAAATGGCACAAGAAACTAAAAAATATTCTGTAGAACGTTCGAAACATTCGAAACTTCTTCCAGCCATTTTCTAAATGCTAACGCACTGTTGAATATTTTAGAGATATTTTAGTTAAATATCTTAAAAGTTTTATAAGTTCTTAAGAGCTATAAATGACAACATTTGATTAATATAATAAAGTTATATATCTGATATATATCTGATATATTCGAAGCAGGATACCGTTCGTTGCTATGGACGCGCAATCATTTTATCAAATAGGAAACGCCATACTAGGAAAGAACGAAAATTGCCTTAGCTGGCATCGCGAATGCAAATCTGGTATACCTTCCGCGCGCCGAGCGCAATTACTTCTGATCAGACATCACGTATCCGCCGTTTTGCAGCTCGCGTGCGCAGCGTGGTGGGCTTCCAGCGAGCAATTTGATCGTAAATTGCTTCGAGGCGAAATCTTCCGGTGACGGGTCCGTTGTACGATGCTTCGGTACGAACGGCGAGAGAAACATACAAGGACGATGAGAGACAGAGGGAAACGAAGAAATGGTGAGTGGGGAAGAGGAAGGGGGACCCGAATCGCGATCTCACGGGGAGGACGGGTGAATGGATGTGAATGCAATTGTTTAATTGGGGAAACGGTGCGAGGGCATGTATAGACAAAATTGTTAGAGGCGAGACCCATCCATCACCTATGGCGGGCCTTCTCCGGCGAGGTCGCACGGCGCTTTCTGTTTCTAGATTGAGAGCGAAGCGAAAGAGGAGATGATCCGTGTTTGGCCTTCCTGGACTCGCAGTCCGTCCGACTGACACGCGTTGATTACCACTTATTTGATTTTTACCATCGTGGGTGACACGTTGAGTCAACGGACTTCCGTGTGAATATACATCTCCGTACCATCACAGAGATTTGACAATTGGAACGATATGAGATATATAGTTACTGATGAAATTTAACAAAATAAAGCAATTATTAATATGTATGAAAATTTTTTATGAATACATTTTTATTTTATTTTTATTTATTTTATTTTATTTTCTACTCTTTTTATTTTATTTTTTACTGTAATCGATCGTATTTATATACAATCAGTATATTTATGTACAAGAAAAATATATTTATTCCTTACTTTGCACAAAAGATGTAATTTTTTTCTATTTATTGTGTAATTATACTAAATATATGTACAAAGCATAGAATATATTTAACATTTCTTATGAATAATTGGATGCCTTGTCTTTTTATTCTTATCCGTGTATGTAATATATTCCGGGTATGTAAATTTATTTGTAAATTAATATTTCTGTTGTAAAAACATAACAAAATTAACAAATAACAAAAAGTTACAAAATTGTGTGCGTTTAATATATATTGCATATAGATACGCCGATTGTGTTAGTCCATATTTTTATTTTGAACTAGAACATCGATGCTTTTTGCAATACATCGATGATTTAATATACTTTCGCATATGTTTCTTGTATTATTGAGAATTCCTGCGAGGTACACCTAATCCTGATTTTGTCAGCATCCATATCAACGATCGATCATTCGTGCAAAAAAAAAAAGAAAGGTGAAGGTCTTCGTGTCAGTTTCGGCGATGGAGAAGGAAGCATTTTCATAGGCAGAGTATCCAAGTTGGCTTGTGACGTGGCAACGGTTACATGCAAGCGCCTGTAATAGGGTGAGCCCGAGGGTGAGGAGCTTGGACTTGACTAATGAGGCGGTGCGTCCTCGACGTTATTAGATCGCCGAAGGAGTTTTTGAGGATGCCCGGGCTCCGAAGCGAAGTCGAATCCACCGCGAAGGATGGGTAATGATACGGCTGGACCCTGTTTCTTATTTGTCAAACGTCAAGCACAAAGATGTTGCCCAGTTGTTTTCGGAGCAGAAGGAAGTTCCGACACTTCTCAGAATGATAATCTACTTGCAAATGCGAGACTCTTTAGTTGATTCGGCCTTTTGTAATTCTCCGCGCCGGTGGGACTCTCTCCTCTATACCTTCCGTGCCTATTACGCAATTATAAATAATAATGGCAACGGTGACACAATGAGTTCAGTAAAAAATGGTTTGTTCTTTACAGTGCCATTGAGAATGATAGGTTTCTATGTCCGTGCTGAGTTTGTCTTCCTTTTGTGCGACATAATTGAGTCAACTATAATAAATTCATTTGTTTGCAGTGATATTGCATTGTTGTTTCAGTGAGTCAATATTTCAAACGTTATATAAAATGCATCTATTGTATTTTTATGAGCAATTAAAATGATTTGACAATATTAGATATTGTATAATATTTATTTTAGATTATTAGTTATATTTAACTTTACCGAATTCTGTTGTATCTTTTTTATATTTATTGTCTTTTGTTATTCTATTAGCTTTTTTATTTTATATTCTTTACTATAAACTTTTTCACAAAAATTTTACAAAGCAATAAGCTGATAAAATTAAGCAAAGAAAAAACGACAGGTAAAATAGGTGACCAGAACACCTGCACAAGATGCACCGTGGCGTGTACGGCACAATAATTAGCGTTTTAATTACAACCTTTATGTATGAACAGTGATCGTTCCACTTCGCGATATACGTTAATAAAGTTAATTTTCTTTTTTTTTTTAAACGCCACTTAGTGGAACGAAATCGTATTCTTATCTATTAACGTGGCACTATATATGTGTAGGCCGATATATGCTTTCGTCTTTTTATTTTACTTTAAAAATTGCTATACTTGGCAAGACAGATATTTCTCTTTTATGAAAATTCTATATTATTTTGTGCAGAATACACATACCTGTTGTGAGAATATATGTATTAAATAAAAGATAGTTATCTTTGCTTAAGATGTGCATCTGCTTTATTTATTTTTCTGTTTTTTACAGCTAACACAATAATTATTTTAATTTTTCAATCACGCAGTATTTTTGATAATTTAATATGTTATTATATGTTATAAAATGGTCATAAGACAAATCGCAATTCAACGCTAAACGCCGCGAAATTCAACGCAAGCAGAAATCTGATCTGAAACTCTTGCAACTTCTACAAGAAAAGAGAAGATGCAAGAGGAAAAAGCGTATAGGAAGAACAGGCGATGGGCAACCGTGGCAAAGCTGCGTTCGCTTCGCCGAATGAAATTGCCCCGGCAATCGGTGGTTGCTTATTAGCGTTTGACGTTCGATTAGTCAAGTGCACAGGCTGCGATCCGCCGTTTGAAGAATCCACAGCTCCTCCCATTACAGGTTCCTGGACTGTTTGTGGTCTCAGGATACTCCACTGGCTAGCAACCATGCTTCGGAGATCTCGAAGAAGCGAGCAACAGGCACGTAGCATCATCACTCTTCCTCCGCGAGTCTTGCACATTCTCCAACCATGCATACCTTATAATTACGTTAACTACTTACATATTACTACCAGTCGTACTTGTTCAAATTGGTGTAGTTTAATGTTTTGTTTAATGTCTTTAAAACATTAGCGTGATAGTGCAGCAAAATAATAAAATTTCTTCGTATCTGCAAGGAGAATTATAAATTAATCTATTTCTCTTCTCTATCTTTCTGTGTGTGTGTGTGTGTGTGTGTGTGTGTGTGTGTGTGTGTGTTGTGCTGATATTTTCTCAATTTTAATTTTCCATAAAGTATTATAGTAGTCAGCTTAATTTAGATTGAATTTAATAGAAATGATTACAAAATTTCTTTAGACATATCTAGAAATGAATTCGAAATCACGTTGATTTCCTTCTCTAAAATAGTGAATCAGGTTTGCAGACTCGGGACGTCTTCTCACAAAGATCATTTATCACATCTTGTTGTCTTTTTAAAGACGCGTTTCCTTTGTCACGTCTTTTGTCATTGGTTAACCACGGCGGTAGGTAGGATGGCGGGCAGTGTGTAGGTAGATACAGTTAGGAACGTTCAACAGATCAGGTGAAGAGGAAAGAGGATGAAGAAGAACGGAAACAAGACGGTTGACTTGATACGTATGTAAAAGACAAGAGAGTTTTAATTCCACTGTGCGTTCTAATTTTATGCGTTCTGATGTTTCTCTTCTTTTTGAAAAAGTGAACGTGAGATAATGGAACATAATGTAGCGTGTTCGGTCATGCTACTTCTTCTGAAGTTGTCGGTTTACCGCCCCGGTACGAAGCGTTGCGGAAATAGCCGGATAATAGGATGTCTGACTTTAATGACTGAACTTTAATGGGATGATAATAATAATAATGAAAAAAAGATAAACAATGTACCCGCCGAGATACTTTGAACAGCGACGAGGTATTCTTATTACGTAAAAATATCATTTATATCACCAATGTTATTTATATACTTTACATGTATATTGTGGAACTCGGCAAATATGTATATTTAAAACAGACAGATTCTAAATTACGGATATAGCAAAAAGAAGTAGTTTTTTTATTCGCTCGCCCATAGTAAGAAAACTTTTACGTGTATGTTCCTTAATGATCTATCCGCTTGGATCTCACGAAAACTCCATTTCATCGCGTATGATGACTATACAGAAGCGACTACAGTCTTCTTGCAAGAAGAGGTGAGGAAGGACAGAAGACATCGAAAGCAAATTTTTTGTTATATCTTTTTCGCAGAAATCTATTTATTTAACATCGGATAATGAACATTTCTAAATTCGATCCTTTCTACTCCTATCGTTATATCCTTATCTCTTTAAACCTCTTATCCTTAATTTATTCCTCGATTATTACAATGAGTTGAAATTGTCAATGTGATTATTTTTTTTATTTATTATAGGAGTAAAAACATTGAGAGAAAAAAATTGAGTTAATTTTATTTTTTAATTTATCAATTATAATTATAATTATTTATTATTATTTATAATGATAATTATTTTTTATTATTATTTATTAAAACAAAATTAAATTTACTATAGCTGGTATATCAACGTTTATGCCAGTACATACAAAAATGCCGCCGAAAAGTGATGCAATTATTGTGATCATGAAAGCATCGCAATCTAAACATTTTAATCAGACTCTTCAACTGTCTACGGTTTACTGCTACCCCTGCCTCTTATGAGCCACTATGTCACGGATTCAAATCATAATTTTAATGAACGCGTTGTGAACTCTGAAAATAATGGTCAACGTTTCCTTCGCGTATTATTTTCTCTAGCGGAGTAGCGGGGATTTACGGGAAGCGAATGGAAGCAGAAAATTAACGATTCTACTGGCGGTAGGACAGGCTCAGGGATGGGTCGGGGGTAGGTGGAAGTTTTTCTTAGTATTTTAATATAAATGCAGCTGTGCGGCGCGGGCGACTTGGGTGAGCCTTCGTTTCGCGCGGGGAAGGGCCGGTTGTTTGCGGCAGTTTGTGCCAAGCTAAATGAAGAATGAAGCTGAAATTATTTGGTGGAAAACAGTGAAACAGGATGTGGAAACGACACCGCTTGGATTTACAGAGGCTGCAGCACGCGTCGGGGGAACCGACACGATGAACGGCGGGAGCATTTTTAAGCGCGGTTACTCTTCAGTAATTATAATCTATATGGTTTATTAAATTAGAGAAAATTTTACGCGAACCGATCATTTATTTCTTGTTATTTAATATGCATAGATAAAGATATTCACAATCTAAAAAAATATTCTTTTTGCGTTGTATCAATCGCATGAAAAACTTATTAGATTTTGACTATAAATTATTTCCACAATTTAAATAAAATTTTATTGAAATAAGAAAGGTTTTGTAATTAAGCAAATTTAATTACATAATACAGAATTTAAAATTTTTTTAAATAATTTAATCTTGTGAAGAAAATTTTTAATCATAATTCGATTTTAAAGTATAGAAATACACAGAATATAAATGTGTCATGTTGCCAAAGACTGTTTGCCTTGATAACTATCAACATACCCACTACATCCGTTATCAAAGACGATGAGAGAAATTGATGAGAATGCTTAAGGCATTCCCCGTTCCTCGCATTTACTTCATATTCGACCTTACTCTGCGGAAGCTTCCGTCCTCCACCCTTCCATGCCGAAAGGATCCCTCTACCCACGACAGAATCTTCAGCCGCAGCTTTTTACGACGAACCAATAATGAACTTTTTTTTCTCGGTATAAAACTTGATTTGTAGGACTCTCTCTTTTTCTCTCTCGCTCTCTTCCTCTCTTGCTGCTCGCACCCTTAACTTCTTAAAGCGGCGAGAAGTATCTCGTTCTCGCACGCTGATATCACTCGCGGCATTGCTCATTACTCACGGCGCCTTATCATCCTTACCCCCCTATCGAGGCACCATTCTCCTTCTTTCTCTGTTACACTCTTGTCTCACCTACCTTCACATCATACTGACAGCCTCTTTACTTTTACACCCGCCTTCATCCTTCCTTCACTTTTGCGACTTCTCTCTCTCTCTTTCTAGCCTCGTAAAATTTTATTTTGATCTTGAGATTGCGCTCCAGTATTTCTAGCGGTTCTTTCTTTTCATTCTTTTATATATGTTATTAAAAGTACTTAACTATGCATCGAATAAACAAAATAATATATATAATCCATATTAGGCATATATTGCAATATGTAACAAATTATTATTTCCATGGCAGTTTTAATGTAAATCAGTAAATTTTATTTAATTAGGTAACCATGTAAGATATATAAAGATAAAATGCTTATTTGAATGATTTATCCTATCAATTCCAGAAAAATCTAAGACAATAAAAATATCTGTATTTAGCAGCAGATTACGTCACTTTTATACGCTCAATAATGAGGGGTGAGCGAGATGGCAGTAATTCCGGCTTCTTCAGATATCAGACTTCGCGCATCGAGATATGAACCAATAAGTATTGAGCTGATGAGAAGACGATGCGATGGGGTAGTGAAGAGTCTTCGTGTGTTTCTTATCAGTGAATTAGCAGTCGATGTGCTCATCAGATGGGTGATATCCTTACCCAAAGTTGACAATGATGATGAGACGATGTTTTGCGAACATATCGAATAATGCACCGCCCACTACGTATCAAACGAATTTCCGATAAATTATATTTTCTTTCGAGAAAATCATTAATTGTAATAATTTTTAATAATAATTAAGTGGTAAAAAAAGCTATTATTCTTTATTGCAAGCTATTGAATAGCTAAAGAAACTATTATTCTTTATTTATTCTCGATCGCATAGAGAGAAAAAGAGAGAAAGTGAGAGAAAGAGAGATCTATTTTTAAATCTATTATTATTATGTCTACTTATATTTATATTTAATTCGTGTATTTAATTCTGTGTAATTACTTGTAGTTACTTGTTATTTCTTTGTAACAAGATAACAAATTTAAGAAAATCAGAATATGACATATATGTAACGAAAAATAAATATCCCGAAAAATATTTGCCGTCTCGGGATATTTCCATTGTTGATGTAAGCTGCCATGAGGATAGCTTTGAAGAAGAAGACGGAAAGGGACGATTATCCCCCGATATCAGCATACCAGGCGCGATGCACACCCCCGTGAACACTTCATTTATTATGCGGTTAGTTATCGCGTCTTTTCGTCTGATTTCCCTGGCAACAATGCGGCGTCACCGGCGCAGACAGGTCCCAGCGGCCTTAGAATCCTGACATGTCGACGTCTCACTCTCTCCTTCTCTCTTTATCTCTCTCCTCTCTCTCTCTCTCTTTCTTCCTCTCTTTCTCGCTCATGAGATACTTTCTCATCCGCCACTCTAAGTGACGCTCCATGACGACATGCCATACGTCACGAAAGGGCTTCTTATCCCTTCTGCGCCGTCCTTCTCCTTCTTCATTTTCCTACGTCATTCTCCACAGCCGCGGAACTTCAACCAGGTACATACATTGCATGCCACCATTTACGTATCCTTTGCTTTCCATGTTGTGGTTCTATCACTCTTTTTTATTCCTTCACGCTTCGTATTCCTTGCCGCTTTCTTCTATCGTCTTTTTTCGGCGCGTCGCGCGGTTTCGTCTACCACATCGAGCTACTGCGCGACGTGAAAAAGAGAAAAAGTCGTTCGTTGCTTGAGTTACGATCGGAGGCGATGGAGATGAAACGTGCTCGGTTCATATATTTCCCTGAATTTTGCCGAAACGCCCTTCAATCGCGTATGAAACGGTACGTGGAAATCGGCGCGCTATGTTGCGCAAGCTGTTGCTCGTTAAAAAAAAAATTTAGGGAAAAAGGATATCGCACATATGATCGTCGCGTATGTGCCCTATACGAATATGTAATTTGTTGAATTTGTGACGCAATATTAATAGAAATTAATTAGTATTATATATATTATTATTATTTTTGTTTAAATTATTATTGTTTTCTTATTGCTATTTTTGCATATTTTGTACAATATTCTAATAATTCTTTTGTTGTATATTGAGAATTTAAAATAATATTAAAATTACATATCAACGAATTACTTTATAATTACATTTCGCATCTTATTAAATGCATTTACAGTTCGAGAGTTGTAAAAAGCAAATAAAAATTTGCACACACTATATTCAAAGATTTGTTACATTGCTAATAAAAATTTTCGCGAAGAATTGTACGGAGTGAAGGCTGTAGTCTAGGACCAAGAGAACGCTCAAGAAGTGATGGATGAACGTGGGCCGGTTTCTCGAAGACGAGCTTCGCTAGACTGACATGTTTATACGAAGCCTGTCTGTAAAGGTGCCCATGGCTTTGCTTTCGTGCTCCTCTTTTGTATATATGTCTCAAGCAAAGTGCGCTGCTTACGATTTATCCGATGAATGTCTACGAATACCTATTGCCGCGTCGAGTAGTCGAAAAGGGGGAATGGGATGCTTCTTCGGACGAGAAACGCGGGATATGATCTTAAATGGGAAGTAATACAGTTGAGTGATTAATTAAAGTTGACGTTTATCGTGCCCACCTACGAAGCTTATGAATGATCCACTTGACAAGAGTCCCTGCTTTCTATTATTCGATGCCTCATGTCCTTGTAGTCTCCGTGGAGAGAGAGTAATTTGTTACATTGTAAAAATTATAGTTTTGACTGATCCAAGTGTTCTTTAGTACTTCTACGGCGTTAGCTATTTTTACACATTTTTTAATATTTCTCACTGCTAATAAATGAACAATATGTGCAATATTTTTAACCAATTAATAGTATTAATATAAATAGTATTTTTGTATATCTTTATATTATAATGAAAATTTAGTATCAATTAATAAAGAATAATTTTTATAAATTCATAAACAGAATAAAATTCTAGTCATAATGTATTTACTTTTATCTGTTTTAGATAAAATCATTTTAGTGTTAATAAAATAGATACTTTCATTTATAAAATATAAGTATAAAAATATCTACTTTTATAAATTTATTTCATAGAATATTCTTCATATTCTCTTTTATTTTTCGTATTTGAATTATATTATACTCATTATAACATATATTATACTCAATTATATCTTTTATTATGCCTGAAAAACATATCTAACAAGTAAGATCTAAGATATGTAATGCGTCTACATTGTTCGAATTTCTTATATTAAATATCTGAAATGTGCGTGTTATGATTACATGCGCATGTAATGATATACACATATTACCTAATCTCATTTGAATATTTAGATTGACAAACATATGTCTTTAAACTTCAAGTGGAATCAACGTTTCAAATAAAGTAATACGAGTCGCAATCGCAATGATTTATGTAGGGCAAACATTTCGCTCTTCACGCATTAGGCCATATTTGTATAGACGCGTTTGCTCAGTCTGGATGGAGTAAGTTGCGATAATATAGCCGGCCCAGTCAATCAATAAATATTTTATAGTGATGGACGATCTGTTTAATTGACGCAAAACACAGCCTTGGAAGAATAATATAGGAACTTATTTTTTTATATTTATACAAAAAAAAGCAATTAAATATTTCGTAAAAATTTGAAAGACATAAGATGACTCGTCTAAATTGCATATACATATAACTTCACGTCGACAGTTGCACATAACTAGTATCTTAATTCTTAACTTTTGTATCCAGAATGAGAAAAAAATATTGAGTTTAGTAAAGAAATGATTATATAATATGATTATATAATATATGAACAAAATTAAGATTAATATTAATTGATATTTTTAAAAAATGGAAACAATAAAAAGCTATTTTTATTACAATATAATTTTCTTAAAACAAAACGATAATTTCTTAAACTCTCATCTAAAGTTTCTAGAAAAGAAGTTGATACGTAGGCGAGCAATCCAAGTGAATCACTCTGTATACGCAATATTTAGTATGTATAAGGTAATTATCTAAAATCGATGAGCAGTTCGGCCCGCCGCCGAAACTACCCGCAGACCGCTTTGCGCGAATAACGTTTTTCGTGAAGTACGAAATAACGTACCGTAACTTTGGCGGCGGGCGTGGCGGTCTGCGGCATGAATAGAAAGCACCTTTAATTAAAAAGGAAAACTTACTACCTCGAAGAAGATTACGAGCACGTGCATTCGTAGATTTCGTATCAAAGTTAAATATGTCGGTTTTCTAATCGATAATTGTATAATTACAAAAAAAACAGGAGAGACAAGGTGTGTGTGTGTGTGTGTGTGTGTGTGTGTGTGTGTGTGTGTGTGTGTGTGTGTGTACATTTTATATATATATATATATATATATATATATTAAAAAGCAAATATGAACATGGCATCTAAAAGATTACATTGCACCTAACATTGAGTTATGTGTGACAAATAATATGCGGAATTTGTGTATGTAGAATCTCTGTGAATACCGATAGGCTCTCGAGACCTACTGAAACAATCACTCATTCCATATTTTTATACCACGAAAACAATCTCGTGAACTTCAAATCCGAATTCGAATCCGAGAATGTATCCCCACATTGAGAAAATTGACTGCAGTTAACTTAAGTGCACAGTGTAAAGTAACGTGACCGACTTAAGGCTGACGGATTTCGAGCGGAATATGAATAAATTTATCGAAGGAGTACGTGGATGGTTGAGTAGGATGAAGAGCGAAAGAGTGCGGGAGGGTGAGACTGAGATGAGAGCTCGATGGAAAGTCAAATGGTAGTGGGGCGGGTAGAACAGGGGCAGAGGGGATCAAAAAGAGTTTGAAACTGCTCGGGAACCCCTGTATTATAAATATCACCTATGAAAGATGGCGCAGACAGCAGCAGGGAGGCGATGGGGCTGGGGGACGCCTGGGTAAAGGAGTGGAACAGAACCGGAATTAGCATAATCAGAATAATTTCCACCAGCTGACAGCGTCCTCATTCTTTTTCCTGCGACGCGATTCTTCCGCTGCTTTATTTTCCGTTGTTTTCCGCCTTCCGCCGCCTTCTCCGCCACCTCCATCGCTTCCAACCACAATTTCTCAGTCTTTCGAATTCTCGTACCGTTTTCGCTACATGGCGTATCGCGCATTGACCTGTATACTTGGGAGTTGCAAAATTGATTTAATTCTTAACGTAGCAAACACAGTAATATATGAGCAGTATCTTGAATATCCATTAAATGCAGTTATAAAGTACGACTATGTGTTTATTTACTGAATAGAGTGATGCTCTTTCTTTAAACCGAAACAATCGTCTTTTGACAGCAGTATCGAAGCATGAATAATTTAAAAAAAAAAAGATTCTGATTAAGGTTCAACAATGCAACAATGAATAATAAAACTTTATTAGCCACGATATCAAATTGTCGTATATTGAGTTTGTTTTAAAATAACAAAAGTCCTTAAACATGAACATTTTCTAGAAATAATTTTTTATTAGAACATTTGCTAGAACAATTTCTTATTAGAAAAAGATGCTATCAGAAAGTTGCAGGTCATGTATGGTTCGGATACTTGCCGCGATATGGCGCCTTGTGCCGCCATGCTCGACCGCCGTTCACCTTCTCCACGCTTTGACTACTTCTTCTCCCGTCTTCCCTTCCGTCACCCACTCTTTCTACTACTTCACGAATATATCAAAGTTCATGCGTTTCTATCTAATATCACTTGCGTGCACGAGCAAACTGATCTCTCCCTTTCCCTTCTCCAGCTTCTCCTTATTTCCACGGCACACCAAGTTGCGCTTTACGCTGGCAACGGCAATCCTCCGGACTTCTCCTCTCAGTTTTTTCTTTTTTTTTTCTTTTCTTTGATCTTTATTCATTCTTTCATTTTACTCATTTCAATATATAGTATATATTGTGCGTATGCGCGCGCGCGTGTGTGTGTGTGTGTGTGTGTGTACATATTTTTATATTTTAAGGAAACTTGAATCTTGTCTCGCATGTACGTTTTTTCAAGAAATCTACGCGCGCTCGATAAATCTCATAGCTCGTAACGTTGATCGCTTATATAACACAATATTTCAAAATGATATAGAAGAATTCTACCATTAAATCGTTTTATGAAATATTTTAAGATTTGAATGCAGATAATTCATATATGTTTATGTCATAGGAATTTGAAGAAAATACATTTCTAGAAATAAATAAATTATAAAATAACGTTATTTTTTTTTTTTTAATAGTGTCTGTTTATTTTTTTCCTTGTTTCTCTCTCTCTCTCTTTTTTTTCTTTTTAATTCGTAATTAATATTATTCTGATAGTAATGTAGAAGAGAGTGAGTTACTTAAAAAATTCTTTAGAGGCTTTACGCTTCGTCTTCCGATAATAGGCTGTCCTGTTTCGATATTATCCATCCATTATTCATCTGGAATAAAAGTGGAATCTTTTGGAATCGCATTCGCAGTAAATCCGAACGGCGAAAAACGTCTGATTCAGATTCAAATACTCATAGATCCCGCTGTAGATCCACTGGCATTTCGCAGTCCATTGTATTTATTGGTAGAAACAGCCGATCGGGGTGAAAGCTACCTTATGTAAGTATACATGTACTCATACCTCACGCACGCGTGATCGCATTCATCCGTACATGAATACGTACGTTTACAAAGACGTTTCGGTCGAGGAAATCTCGCAGCGCGTCTATCAGAGGCCACAGTGCAAAAGTTTGTGAACTCTCTCAGCGATTTTCTAAGAGTTACTAAAAAGAATGTACATGTATGTAAGATACTTGTATATATTTAGGATATATGTATATAGGATGTGCGTTGAAGACAATGGTATCATCGCAGAATAATAAAAACAAAATTTAGAGATTTTGTTTACTTCTTCAAAAATCTTCATGTCTACTTTACCATAGGTTCATAGCTTTGAACGGAGTCATTGTTGATTCTCTTGCAGTTCGTTTCTTCTTGTGCTGTAAAAGGAATCAGCATTACTGATTCGAAGAATAGAACATTTTCGAAAAATTTCTTTCTCTCTAATTTCTTACATCCCTATGCTTTATGTTATGTATTACATCGAGGGTGAGATATAAAAGCAATTTTGCTGTACGAGTGTCGCTGGAAACGAATTTTTCACACGAACGCAAAGTTTAAAGGCACGCAAAGCTTTACATAGCGCACTCACACTCAAAAGCATGCAGACACACACACACACACACACACACACACACACACAACATGCAAGACTTGCCACGTCACCAGCACTCGGATCCGCGTCTATCTGTCAGTTTCCAGTCTCAAACAAGATGGATGGCTGGCGAATGGAAATCATGGTTGAAACCCAACCCCATACCCTTGCTTCCTTCTACTGTGAGAGAGCGCCCCTCCATTCTGTTTGCGACCACCCTTATGCCGAGAGGGCCACCTCCCCCACGTTATTCCACACTTCGTTCTCGTATCACCCTCCTCGCGTCTCACCCTTCTCAAAATACAAATATATTAGGAAGATCTATTCATTATGTATTTATAATATTTTTAGGAGAAGGAGAATTGTAAAGAATACTTTACAGTTATTCCCCTTTCTTATTTAATTTTTTATATTTATTTATATAAACGTACATTACAATAATTATGAAATATCTTGCACATATGCAAGATATTTCATAATAGGTATAAAAAAGTTTTGTCAGGGAGATCATTTTAAAAAATATTAGGATAGAAACATAGGATAAAAATATAGGGAATAAAAATAAACATTTTATTATAATTGTATTTTATTATGATTGTATTTTATTATAATTCTGTATAAATTCATTATTTTATAGTACTAGTTTTTATATAAATCTTATAGTTTTATATAACTAAAGAAGTCATTTTGTATATGTTTTAATTGTTTTGCGGTGCTTGAATATGACACATTACAATACTTCATAATTTTATTTAGATTCCAATAATGATTTGTTGGCATCCGCTTCAATGGACATTTTCGAAACTATCACATTGCGTGTTTTTAAAAGGTTAGTGATCAATTTGTTTGTTTTCGAATCTTCTTTTTTTTATACTTCGTCCAATGATTTTGAATACTTTGATTTGTCTTTAGGTTAAAGTTAAAAACGTGCTATTTGAATACGTTGAATTTTAAGAAATAATGTCCTGTACAGAATATTTTTCAACGTCATCAATTGCTATAAGCCGTTCTGATATATTTTCCTTTCCTCTTCTCCTTCACTAAAAAGTTTGTAATTGTCGCGAAGTATTATAAATAAAACTATTTATGGAAAAAGATATATTTAAATAATATTTACTAGTTAAAAGATAATATATAATAGATAATATTTAGTAACACAGCTTTTTTAAAATTTATTAATGTAGTATCCTTTCCAATTAAGATAAAATAGTGATAAAATAGTTAATGAAAAAACGTTACTATATTTGCACCTGTGGAAGCAGATTTATTGCTAATAGATTACTGATATATTCTTGAGAATTTATGTCTTTGGAAATTTATCTGTCTTTTAACTTTATTATTTTATCTTAGTAAAAATTAAAGGATTATTTACTCACAACGTTTTGTTTAAATAATAATTAAAATATATTTACTTTAGATGTGTGTGTGTGTGTTTGTGTGTGTGTACAATATTATTTAATATTTAATATGTTCTCTATATTATAATTGCATAATTTGAAAAATTTTGTTATTAATTATTTAATCGAATATTTGGAAATATACACGAGAATTAGCAATGCTGACAGGAAAATATTGTCAAGAATCGCCTAGCGGAAAACTCATCTACTCACAAGGAAGTCGCTATACCTGCTGAGCATTTCAAAATTAGTCCAAATAGTAGAAGCGTGTTATTTCGATTAAATGGTCTCATTGGGATTTATGATTGGAGATTAATCAGTTAAAATCAGATGAAAATAGCTGTAGAATCAATTTAGTATATAAATTGAGTATACAAGACATTTTTGCGTTTAAAAATAAATAGTTTATAAATTATTATTTTCTTATTAACCGGAAGCTTAATTGCAAAAGTCCGACTTGTGAAATAAATATGAATAAATATGAAATAAATATGATTGTTTTGTTAACTGGATCAGAATTGTTAAATTTTCTTATTCTTTACGCCGATATTGAATAATCGAAGGAATAAACATTTATTATTTTGTTTTATTTATATATTTGTATCAAGATATACTTATGTATTTTTTACGGATTTTAAAAGATTTTTAAACAACGCATACATCCATATATTGACGCGCGATAGATTTTTGACTTCATAGACAGACTTTTCCTACTTATATTATGAAATAGCGTTGGTGAAGGAAAAACGCGGATCGGTTTGGGGTCCGAACTTCGAGATACGAAACCAGGAGATTGATCAGCGTCATCCTGTCCATCTATCCCTGGACTTTTCTCCGGTATTTCTCCTCCCCTTTCACTACCCGCGAGATTCTATATTGTCTTTTTGTCCGTTTCGCGTCTCTTTTCTCTGCATCTCTCTCCTTTTTCCACCTTCTTTTTCCTTTCCTTTTCTCTTCTCACAGAATCAGCCATTCGCTATCCGCGCCGGAGAGCTGTCTACAGATCCGCGCCACCGGTTTTCCAACCTTCCTTGCCCATCCCAAGGACGAACATCCTCTTGGCCACATCCACCCCACGCCGAAGCTTCCTCTGCGTCGTCTGAACGTCCTCTTTTTCTACGCCTGCTTGTTCCGTAGACAAAGATCGCCACGATAGAAAAAGACGACCAGCGTAAGAGGAGGGTGGGAGTGAGTGTAAGGGTGAGTAATAACACAGGAGGAAAAAAAGAGAGAGCATCCTCTCGTTGCTTCTTTCATTCTTTTCTTGCAATCAACTTTTTGGGTGAGATCACGCGTTCGCACCTTCTCTGTTACCTCCGAAAATTATTGTCTCATACTTCGATATCCGTGCTGCAATTCATGAATAGTTCGAGATTAAAACATTCATTCCATAAAGAAGATATAAAGATATAATTAAACACGAAGAAACTTTTTTCTTAATATTCCTTTGAACAGAAGTAAATACACATTTAGCATATATCCAGAATATTATTATATATTACAGATATGTTTATATTTAATACTTAATATTTTACACTTTAATAACAGTTACATGCAATTTTTCTTGTGTTTTTCATATTTATACAGTAATAAATAATTATCGCACATTGTACGATTATACGAATAATCTTCGTGATGTCGGGATGCGCATTGATATAGAGAACAGAGATGGCGAACGAAATAAGATATTTCAACCGCAAGAACGAGTGAGCTGACATCAGGAAGAAGGAGAAATGGGTATGAAGGGCTTGGTTAGAATATGGGGAGATAGTAGACAACGTGCATACGTATACAGAGACGGGTGAGTAAGGCGATGGAGGACAGGAAGGATGATGAGGGGACAGTGGGGTGAGAAGGGAGTTCGCTTGAAGTAGGAGGGTAAACCTTTCCCGACCCTTAGCAACGCTCTCGCGACGCGCTATCCTGCGGATAACATCAGCGGCTTCAGGGCAGGAAATGAAAATCGCGCCGACACTGTTTAATTTAGATAAAAGCATATGTTACACGACGAATGGCGTCGTAGGATGGTAGATTCTTGAAGAAACCACATTATGTCTTTTCGTAGAAGGAATCTGTGCGAGAAGAACGCACATCGGGCATGGGAACATTCTAGTTTCACACTTGTGTATGTCTAGTTTCACCCTCTGAGTACATCTTGCATAATTCTTTGAGATGTAACGTGTTAAATTGCAATATAATAAATATACAATATATGTACATATATTTTAATATATAATAATTTATACACGTTTATAAGATAAATGTCTTTGAGAATATAAATAATAATATATTTTTTTAATTAATTAAATTTCTTGTTTCTAATTGTTTTTTAATTATTTACTTTTAAATGTACATCGATCTTTACAATTAATATATTTATGCGAAAAGTGATCTCGATCATATTGAGATATCGCGGACACTGAAGAAGACGACGATATTCGGCAAAATGAGTCAAAAACGTTTTTAACGGGGATTGAGGACTTGGTTTCGCGCAAAAACCACCCGTGGATATGACGTGTTTTTATCGGCAGTACCTCGGCCAGACTCCGAAGAGCCGTCAACTTCAAGGCGGATGCTGAGATTCGCGCAAGCAGATAGAAAAGGCATAGCACTTTTATACTCTGGAGGTTAAAGTTTACGAAGTTATTTTGACTTTCGGAGTTGAATACCTCTGCCTATCCTGCCATTCTTTGATAGGAAAAGCAACCCTGTCAGCTTAGTTGACGTCTCCCGTCATACCCATCCTCAGCAAAATGTACATTTTCCCTCTCATCGTTTTCTCTTGTCCATCATTTCTTCTTTTTTCTCTTATCTAATTATTTTTAGTTGTTTCTTTCGAGTTTACTTTCTTTTAATTAAATTTTTTTTATATAGCTTTTATATTTTTGTTTATTCTTTTTTATATATCTTTTTTATATATAATAGTTTTTTCTTTAAAAATTTTCAAAATAATTGAAAATGGGATTTTATTAATTTTTTTTTACAGTTATTTTAATTTTATATTACAAATCATACTGTTTAATATTTTGTATTATTTTATCTTATTTTATTATTTACTTAGTCTATTATAACATTTTCATTTTTTCCATTTTTCTGTTGTTCATTTAGTGTATGTCCCCAGTTTAAGTTAAAAGTTAGCAATCTTATAATAAAACTTTGCTGAATACAAAATCAGTGGCTCGTTGCTCTTCATGGCCAACTTGTACTGTATTTTAATGGAACGAACTTGCTATGGTTGTGCATACCATCTGTGCGATACTCAAAATTTGTTATCATTGTTATTATACAAATTTTAATTTATAATATTCATAAGTATATGTTTTTGTAATATTCATAAATAACTGCACGTTTTATATATCTAATTTGAAAAAAACTGACTGTGTATGTGTATCAATCTTAAGAATCTTAAAATCTTGGTACAATTATCATTATGATGATAATATTACAAGTTATACAGACCTTACTACACGTTAGAAGACATGTGGTCAACGAGGGACATCCACCATAATGCTTACAGCATACCTTCCTTCAGGTTGCAAGTGTATGTACAAGGGTAGCGCAGGGAGTTGCTTGCGTAACGGATGATATATTATCGGGCGCTGTTTGCACTTTGACAACATCGCGGGGCATAAAAACGCTGACTCATTTAAAGCGGCCCCCGGGATTGTGCGGTGCTTCGGGAGGATCCGCGTGCCGGTCTCCCTCTGCCCTCCCTTCACCCTCGAGTCCTCCTCTTTCTCTCTCTTTTCCGATCCTCCGGTGTTCCAACTACCCACCCGGCTTCCCTTTTCCGTTCCAGCGCAAACCACCACCCAATTGCACCCCCGACGTTCTCCTTCCCACTACCCTCGCTTTGTCCACCGGCTCCTCATCCCAGCTTCTACCTCATCTCGACCCCGCGACTCTCTTGCGGATCCCACAAACCTACCCAGCATCTCGTGACTCTCTTTTCTTCCGCGCCAACGGCAACCGGACTCATCCTTCGTTCGCTTTCCCGCCTTCGTTCTCTCCCGTCGCCCCGTTTACTCTCACTCCTCTCGCTGCGTTGCCCGCAAACTGCTTCCAGCGTTTCCCATGACCTCTCTTTCTCTTGTTCTTTTCTTAAAGATTTCTCCTTTCCTTCAGATCCATTGAAGCGTCGACCAACGATTGCTTACAATTACGATTCTTGGCATAATTTGTATTAAGACTAATTAATTGCAATGGTTTGTATAATTTAGTTCACTATTATTTTCCTCTTCATCTGTTTGCAATCAATAAATGTTTACTTTGCTATAAAGTTTATTATTGGACTGTTTAGCGAGGTTGTTTCTTTGATAAGCAAGTTCTTTTATGTATGTAACACTTATTAGTTTAAAAATTATGTAAAATAATATAATATATTTAATTTACAATCTAAACTGATTTTACACACACACACACACACACACACACACACACACACACACACACACACATACATACATATAGATAGCTTACTCTCTTTAGCTGTCCGGATTAGGAATCTTACGCAAAAGTTGATAAGTGGGATGAGGTGAAATGTGGGTCGCAAGGCTCCCTCGAGTGGATTCAGTGAAGTATTCAATGGGGTAAATGGGGTATTGCATATTAAATGCGCAGATAGGGGGTTATAACGGTAAAAGGAGAAAGCGTGGAATAGCTTGGGATTTAAGAGGAGCGTGTGGAACAATGTGTGTAAGCTTGATGCGGTTATTGATTACAGATCACTGTCATTGACGGCCCATCATATGAAAACAGCGATC
>JANQDE010000002.1:4603547-4622339 GCA_037157785.1 Cephalotes varians | reverse complement strand
CACACACACACACACACACACACACACCGATATTTGCGAGAGCTTTGAAATATCAAAAAGTTGTTTAAATTTCGGTCATTTAAATTAGAAAAATAATTTTTATTTCTATTATATAAATATTTCTATTATATAAATTTAATTAAATATTACTGATAGTTCGTGAGAATTAATATTTGTTAATTCTATTATTCTAAATATATTATTAAACTGTAGAGAGTTAAATTTTTTTATTAATTTAGAAGAATCGGTTTTTCTTTAATAAAAATATTAAAATAATAATTAGGTGTTCTGGTTAGTTTCGAACTCACTATAGAATGGATTGCTTTGAAAAACGAATATTTTTTTTATTTACTTAAGAGAAAAGTGAGAAAAGCCAGAAAAGCCAGAAAAGGGAAAAAGTTATAGCTAGCAATGGAAAATATTTTGAATAAAATATAATTTAACGTCTCTCTAAAATAAACATATTTTTTTGCAAAAATCCTTTGAAACTAACCAGAACATCTAATATATCTTTTATGTCATCAGCGATTGAGATTGAAAGAGAGCTTTTTCGTGAATTAAGTTCAAAGAATGAATAATAGAATGAATATTCTTTCGTATTCTTTATATTGCAAATTATAATTTAATTATTAAATTCAATTATATAAATTAAAAATTTAATAATTTATTTAATGTTTATTTTTCATGTATATATGTGTATAAATAGCTATTTATTAAAATAAGTTTAGTATTAGTTTATTGAAATATGTTATAATATAATTAGAGTTATACACAGAAAAAAGAAAATTAATTATAATTTAAATAAGACATCTGCTTTTAGTCATTTTTTAAAATATAACATATCAAAACTTTTTAGTTGCTAATTAAAAAGTTGATGCTTATATTTAAAGAAAAATTTATTTTGAATTAAAAATAATTAATTAAAGAGATCTATCATTATACCTAAGTATCATAATAAAAGAGAGAAGTCTGTATCTCGTAATAATTAGTGTAAATCGGATAGAAAGCCAAAAGGGAATGGACAGAACGGGAGGCTCGACGACGTATGTCCCCAAAAGCCGCGGAGCTTAGCGTTGAGTGATCGCCGCTCAGTCGACCTCGTAACCGGCGCCATATATCATTCAAGATGGCTGGCATCTCACGCTGTTCAGAGAGAGACAAGGGTGACAACCCTCCCGTCTCTGCTTGCTACTTTTGACTGGCTATGTCTACGCCTTCGCTGATAATCGTGTTAAGGAGACATCAACCCTGAAGCAGTGGTTTTTCCTATCTATTGCATTTTCTTATCTATTGCAAACTATTAATGTAAAAACTTTCAGTAAATGTGATTGTAATAAAATTATGTACTATTAAATACATTTTTAAATATTTATTAACTTTATAGATTTAATTTTAATTATTAAAAAATACAGTAAAATACTTTTTTCAATAATTAAAAATGTGAAATATTTAAACCAATATTTTAAAATTTTTTAATTATTTTAATCATGAAAAAAAATTAAAATAAAAAATTAATTAAAATGCAAAATATATTAAAAAATAAAAAAAATAAAAATGATATAAAACTTAAATAAATTAAGTAACTTCGAATATTAAAGTTATAATATTTGCTTCTAAATTGTAATATTAAATTAGATACAATCGTGCAAACTAAAAAAATAATAAATAAAATTTATTATTAATAGATACTCGGTAAAAATTTAATGCAAAAGTCCAATACTGTTTTAAAATACATGTATATCTACATCTAGAGTTGTAATTCTAGGATAATGTATCGATTAATTGTTTTGTATAAATAATCAGGGGATTATCAAAAGCTAATTAATTTGCATTTGCAGATTAATTACATGAATAAATTAATTAAATGACTAGAGAAAACATGAAATTTAGGTTTATCTATAGATCCAAATTTACATGAACGATACAATTACATAATAATATAGTAGAATTAGCACAATTTAATATTATTTATGTTTGTAAAAATGCTTTCATCTTGGAAAAGTGCTTGGAAAAATATTTTCCTCGGTTCCATCTATCGTCTATAAATGTGCTTTAAGACAATGCCTCTTGTAGGTCGGTAAACGATATTTCTCTGCAGTAAACTGCTTTACTAACGTTAGGTTCAACAAATTATTCAATTTTTAAGTTCAAATTTTTCTAATTAGTGCAAATTAGTATTAATTCACTTGTCAACTGCCATATTCTTGGATAAGTGTTGGCTGTATCGAATAAAAAATATCTCTAAATAAATACTGAATATAGAAAATATTTTATTTTTTCAAATTATTCGAACACTAAGTGTTTACCAAATTTAACTAAATAATTATTTTTAACTTATATTTAAATTTCTTCTTTTACATTTAAAACTAATAAATTGAATTTTACCGTACAACAGAAGAGATTAATGTGTCTACAATGTGAAGGTTTTTAATATTAAGAGTGACATATTGGCAGTCTTAATTCTATAAAAAATAAATAGAAACTTTTTATTGTATCACAAGAATTATATAAATTAAACATATTTTAATATATGAAAATCTTACATATATAAAAATGTTAAGTGTATTTTAATACACAAGAAGCATAAACAAATACAGCTCGATATTCACGTTATTTCGAATAAATATTTTTTAAAACTATATTCAGTATATATTTTTCAAAGGAACGACTAGCTTTTTATAAAGACAATATAGCTCGTCTATCTATCATACAACGAGCAATATTGGCATGCCCATCGGTTCTAATATTGAAATTGTACTTTTTGCAATATGAGAGTTATTTATGAAACGTAGCAGGCAATATAGGAACACGTAGGGAGGACGTCGGCATGTGATGGTAGCGTTCTGATATGATGTGATGCGATGCGAGGAGGATCGAGCTCGTTGAGATATATAATGCTCGACGTATGAAGCACACCGGAAAATAAATTATAAAAGATTGAAAGACAAAATGAGTGAGTTTTTATTCTTTCATACAACCATATTGTTTTTTACAATTGGTCTTTGTTATATGCTTTTATTGTTATTTGACACGATCTATTGTTATTTTTTATTTTTGAATTTAATTAAATATTTTACTCTATATTTACTTTATATTTTATTGCGTTGTAATGGATGTCTGCTTCGTTCTGTACTTATTTTATTTTACATATAAAATAACTTAGCTAATAATGAATTTTTATTTATATTTTTTATTTATATTATTTATACTTTAAATGCATAATAGCAATGTTATCTATGCGATTGATTTTTGACAATGTCTTTTGCTTTTTTTGTGGAATTGCAGTAGCAACGTGTAACATGTACTGTTAGAGCCCACTGAAGCGACAGCTGTTCACCGGTTGGCTGCACTATTCGATTGTCTCGCTCTTGATGATTGATGATCGTTCGGGGTAGCTGCTGCTGCTGTGCCTTGACTCCACGTCTGTCTTTTCCCTCTTTTCCCTCCAGCTTTTTTCGTTTCCCTAACAATTTCAGTGCAACGTACCAGGTCGACATACGATGTTGAAATTTTTCTTTTAAATCGTTAAGAAAAATCATGGAAATGGGGCAACGAGCATAAAGAAAAGACGGATGATGAAGTATCAGAGAATTTAAACCAAGAAGAAAAATGTAAGAGTAACACAATGTGATTATTTCTCAATACTTGAATTAGCGTTTAATAATAACAAATAAGAGTGCTTGTAATAAATATAGAATATTACAGGCATCATTCGGTTATATAAAAAAATAAAAATAATAATATAATTTAAAAAATGTAGAATTTGCAGGTACATATATTACTACATTTAATTAATAAAAATTGAACTTAATTAAACTTAATGCAACGTATATATAATGTAACTTTATTTTAATTTTTTAGGAATTCCCATTTTTGAAGCGTTTCCTTATTTGTCTTGCGTTGCAATCTCGCTTCACACATATTGTCGTACATTCCGAAATTACAAGTTTATACATATCTCGTCGGTAAAGATCAAAGCGCTGATGAGCATCTTTGCATAAAAACAGCCGGTTACGAAGCTTTGGCCGAAGGCATCAGCTACACGGCAGCATCGCATGCGACACGGGCGATATCTCTCTTTCGTCTCAACCCCTCTTATTTCTCACCGCCAAGCTTCCCTCCCGCCAACCCTCCTCTTACCCAGCTACCATCATGACGGTCTGCTACCGTCCCCGTCCATCCCTCGTTTCCCATCGTCGCCCCTGTCTCGCCTGACGACTACCGGAGCTCTACTCTCGTCATTAGGCCAACGAGATTTTATTAAACTGCTCCTCCACGCGCATAGGAGGCATTTCGCTTCTCTCCCTTCCTCTTCTTCACTCTTGCCGGCCCTTTGCCAGTTATTACATGCAAAGTGAAAAAGTTGCCCATAGGGCTGACCATTATTCTGTTGCGTTGCTCGCGCGTAAAGTCCTCCTCATGTGCATGCGCGCGGCACTTATACCGCGAGCATTTCTTTATTCTCTTTTTGACTTCTCAGAGCCAGCGCGACTAGCATCTCGCATGCCGCATGTTATAAATTAAGTTACATCAATTACAACGCATATACCTGAATATTGCAGATTGTGCGCAAATGCGCGCCGTCGCGATTTTTCGCGAGATAATTTTTAGTCCTTCGCTACAGAAACGCGATATCCGGTTGTCGTTTTGCCCGAACACCCGCAGACGAAGCTCTACTATCGTCGATCGAATTCGATATTTTTGTTTAAGAGATTTTCCTTTTGTCTCATGATACACTATGTATTACACGAATCTACACGATACCAGCTTCGCGTATATTGTAATATGTATATATAGTAATATATGATATATAAATATATATAATATATAAATAGTAATAGTAATATAATATATATTTTAATATTTGTTGCTCAAATATTACAACATATATTACTTCTTTCATATTTCTTCCTCAAAATAAATAGAAATTTGTCTTGAAAAATGATTGAGCTACACATAAAACCATCTTATCTTTATCCGTGTTTAAATTCTTTTATGTTATTTGAAAACATAAAAAAGTTTAAAATAATAAAAGGACAGCCAAGAGTATAATAGCAGTAGTATAGTACGCAATTTAAAAATAAATATAGTATATTTGAGATTACATTACTAATTAATCAGTGTATTCGAACGTTTCGACACTTCGAGCCATTTTCAGCGAAAATGCAATAAAAGTGATCGCATGTTAACGGACAGACTGAAAATCTGTGTAGTCACAGCTTTTTTTATTATTATACGATTTCCTTAATTAAAATATCAATGTTATTTGTAGTAAATGCATTTTTTTAAATTTTCTAATATCCGCAAATATAATAATTTTTTAGTACATAATAGTTTAGTATGTAATACATTACTTACATTAAGGATATAATATAACTATTAAGGATGTATTATTATCTCAAAATATTACCAAAAAATATAAAAATTTTATAGGTTATTCTATTATTACGTGTCTGTAAAATTTAAGTACAATTCTTTCTTATTGGTTTAAAAATTTATTTGATTGTTTTATTTGAGTTGATTTTTATGTAAAATCACGTTTTATATACTTATTTGCAAAATTAAAGAGAAAGTAACATTACGAATCAAATTTATTTATATATACACTAATAAAACTTTAATAAATACTTGTGTAGAAATTCATTTGGATTCACTTACTTATTTAAAAATTATTTGCCTAAAACTACAACAAAATATTATTTTACTGCATAAGTCATTATAAATGAAATTATTTGTTATTTTGTTGTTTTGCATTTGATGTTGGAACATCACAAAATTTGTTATTGTTTTTGTTGTAATTTTTTATTGTTTAAATTTGGGTAACTTTTAGCTGATATTATAATATAGCCAAAATATCTTTAATAAATCAGCATCAGAAATACTTTTTTAGATTTATTTGACAAATTTTTTGTATATATTCATATACATCATAAAAATTTATTTTAACTATAGAGGATTTATATATATATATATATATATATATATATATATCTAGAATAAAGTAATTTAATTTATTATGAGATATATTGTAGAATAGCAATACTTACCTAGTAATAATTTCCCCGTTATTACAGAAATCAGATACGGATAATCAATTTATAAATTGCTCTGCATCACACAAAGGCACAAGATCTGACGCATTTTACTTTAATCACTGTTTCATCCGCGACGAACGTGAAATTCGTCTTATGCCTATTGCGCAAATAGGCCAACTGAAAACGCATTGACATCGCAAGTCACCGGGCTAAGAGAGGGAGCGTCGGAGAGGTGGCGGAAGAAGAGAACGAGCCTGGTGCTGAATGGCGCCCTACCTGGTCCCCAAAGTCATAAATCATTCCCCCGCAATACTACCCCTCGACGTTTTCCTGCACCATAACATCGCTGATCGGCGAACGGTCAACATCACCTGGAGCGCACCGCGAAGAGGATCTGTACCTGCTCTCACGACAAAATCTTAGAATAAAGTTCAACAGAAACAAATCAGGTATATATTTAAGATTTGTTAAAACACGATTTTTTTTAATTTGCAAAAGTTTGAAAATGCGTTCGGGCCATGTTTCTATTGAAAACTTATATAATCAAAGTGACAGATTAAAATTTTGTCTCTTGAAAACGCGTGTCTATACTGTTTTTATAAGTTAATTAACCTAAAATAATTAACAATCAGAATCATTGTTCATCACTGGTCAAATAACTTGACTTTTTTACGTGATATATCGGCAACTAGTTAGAGCCGGTCTGAAGCTACAGATATAAACTACTTTTCTAAATTTATGAAAAATAGAATTGTAAGGAACGCTTGCCTGCCGCACACCTACCAAACGTAAAATTAATAACCAGTTTTTACTATGCAGCATTAACGGCTGGAACTCTCCAGGTGGGAGGCCATAAATTTCAACGGCACAGATTCAAAATGATTCTCCTTTATTGCACGCAAGCTAAGTTAGTTTCGCTTTGGCCTGCCTGTTGTACAGTCGCACCGTCGATCTATGTCTCGTGCCGGGGAATGCGTATCTTTGCTTTTCCTTTTTTCTGCTTTATCGTAAACTTTTATTGGTCGAAGCAATTAATTGTATGATCGTGCGTTACTTCTATGCGCAATATAACTATATTGACTTTGCTGTACATCAATGCTGGAGTGTATAATCGTAACAAATTAGTGATTGAAAAATAGCGTGTTTGATGCGTGTTTTTTTATTATATAAATTGTGATAATGGGTGCTGTGACATGTGTGAGAGATAACATGTATTAATTTTGCAGTTAAACGTATTTATCATAGGAAAGAAAAAGATCATTAAGTAAATGCACAGAAATTTTTAGTTTGGAAGAATTTCTGGAACATCAATACTTTTTATAAAATTGGCATTATTATCTTGTATATTTTACTTTTAATTGTTATTTAAAATTGTATAATAGAAAATTTGTAAGAGTGAAATATTTGAATTATATTAAGAGTGAGTGAGTGAATTAGAATGTGGAGTCTTTCTCTAGATTTTTTAAAACAATGGATTTTAGTTCTTTTTTGAATTGTAAAAAAGAGGCGAAAACATATAATTGCTGCCATCTATCGGTGATCTTTGCAAGATAATGTCAGAGTGCATGCAAAAGATGACGCTGCTGCAGCAATTTGTAGTGCTCTTTTACTCCAATCTCACAGTGAAAGAACAGTTTATTAATTATACTGCGCAAAGAATTTGAACTTTTTTCTCTAAATGAGATCAAATGAATTAATTTGAATAAGTAGGATTAAAGTAAAATATTTTATATTTTAGGAGAAAAAAGATTTATAATATTTATCTATCTATGATACAAATAACTTTTCAGAATTTTTTATGATCGTCACTATTAGATTTTAAAGCAAATTTAAAATTTAAATATATTAAAAATTTATATTATTAAATGCTATTATTAAATGCACTTTCACACTTCATAACATAAAAAAATATTTCAACATTTTATTTTTATTATAATTTTTGAATTTCTAAGAAACGTAAAAAAATAATTTTAAGAAACGTGAAATATTATTAATTTAAAACATTGTTAATTAAAAAATTTAATTATTAGACAATTGAGATCCAATATTGATCGTCATTGGTCTTTCTTTGTTTAATTGTGTGATATTCATTTGCATCTTCTTGAATTTTTTATTATTAAAAATTCAATTTTTATTCGTGTAATTTAATAATAAAAATTAATTATATACGAACATTGCATATTCCTTGTTCATATATTTTAATTTTTTTATTTTTAAGAAAATATATGAAACATAATAATAAGAGATATCTTACATAGAACCATTCATTTCTTTTTATAGATTTTCCATTTAGGACGTCACTTATATTACCTGTTCTGTTTAATGCATTTGAAAAACTAAACGCGATACATAATAATTCAATACATAATTTATACCCGTAGGCTAATAAAAATACTCTTTCATTTTCATCTTATTCAGTCTAAGAAATTTATTTCTCAGATGAATGTTTCTTTTTTTATTCACAGAGCATTTAGAAAAATTTTCATTATATTAATGTTAATATAATATTATAGAGAGAAAATATACATTTTATGTATTAATATTTTATATTTTTTTATATATATTTTTTTTAAGCGAATATTTTTTTAAGCATTATTATTTATATAGATAACTACAATTGTCTACGTTTCATAACTATGTCATTTTAATATAACAAGTTATTATTTCTTTTTAATCTACGAAATGCTTAAATCTTTGGTTAAACAAATTGTATAGTTAAACAACCATAGTTGTTTTATAATATTGCGCGATCACGTGTTATTCTTTATGTATTGTATAATCTATTTATCAAATTGCAATCTAAGTGTGTCGTAGGTATTTTATACATAAAAAGCACATTTTTCTTTAGTGTAATTTAATGATAAAAATTAAATGTGTATATGTATATTGCATGTTGCTCGTTCATATATTTTTTTTATCCTCCTGATATAAAATATGATATAAAATGTCGATTGCGCAAAAACTTCATTTTTTATCTACAATTTTTCCGTTAAATTTTTGAGGTTATTTTATAAAAAAAAAAATTAAATAATTTATATAAGAGCAAATAGTATTAATATTTGTATATTTTAAATGGTATGTGTAGAATACATTTTTAATGCACACATGTTTACTAATAACAAATTTGAAGATAAGTACTATAATTTTTACATACAGATATGCGATAATAAAAAGAAAAAATTATTTTCATGTGCGGAATTTACAATGGATATTTGTTTACTTTGTCATATGTGTGCGATATTCATTTCTCGTCTCCACAAGGGTAAACGTTTTATGCACGGCGCTCCAAATACTGCAGCCATTTTATATAGATTGCAATGTATTGATCGTCTCCGCCAACTGCCGACATTGTACGTAGTATCAGAATGACAGGCTGGCAGATGGAATCGCAACTTCCTCTTCCCTCGCCACCACCTGCCATCACGATCCAACCCCCTTCAATGCTTTGGACTGCCTGCCAACCCCTCGTCTCCGCCTATGTCTATATATATATATATATATATATATATATATATATATAAACATATATATATATATATATATATATATATATATATATATATATATAATTAAAATGGCGCAACCACATATTACTCATGTTATGAGTATTTAGACTATGTCGACTTGCCAAAAATTCTCAAAGTTCTTATGCCTTTACGAAAATTGTTGCTATGATAGATTTTTATGAGTGCCATAAAATAATTCATATTAATATATATAAAAATATGACTCTTGTCATAATTTTAAAGCTATGTTGTTACATTTAATTTCTCGCAGCTTCTTATTGTCCCATGACAGTCTCGTTTTCTTAAAAATCTCTTTCTTGTAGGAGACGCGCGATAGATTACCTCAGTAAAGCCGCGATAACATGTTCACGTTCGCATCCACTTCACTTTGACAAATGATCGCCTTTTGCGGAATCTCTCGCGCCTCCTAAACTTACGATGTGTTTTATAGTTTAATATTACTGTTCACAGAAACATTCTTTTTACTAATTTAAAAAAAGCATCTAGAATAACAGCAGAAGAACACTTTAGTGTCAACAGAAAATAAACATGGAAGTTAATATATTATCTGACTGAATGGATATTATGCGGTGTTTGTTATTAGATATCACATTAATATGGGAAGCACAAAGGAGAACCTGAGAAGAATTGGAAAAGAAATAAAAAAATAAAAAGAAAGATAAAAAGCAGAAAGAAGAAAATAAACAGGCAAAACAAAACGTCTCTTACTACGTCAAGTATAAGATGGGGTGGTCTTCATCCGCAAAAGTGCCCCACGGGAGCTGCGTCAACGTTCTACAGAAAAAGCAGAACCCCCTTCGTTTTCCGATTCTTCGGCCTTTCAAGTTCTTTACGAATGGGCAGGATCACAACGGCAATGGAATCGAGTTTTCTGGATGGACGTCGCTCAGATTTCGACCTTCTACTATTCTTCTTTCCCCGTTATGATTTATAGATTCATTAATGTAACATACAACACTTTCTCGGTTGCAAGAAAAGGGAATGTTGATTAACTATTTTATTTTTGATGTTAAAGCAGATGTAAGATATGACTATATCAAATTGTTATTCGTTCTTAGCAAACAAAGAAATAAATTGTTTTTGATAGATTTTTTTAAATATTCTACATCTGAATTTATTTAGTTAAGTACTTTATTTTTAATAAATAATAGAATGTTGTAAAAGTTTTCAAATTGCAAACTAATTACTGTATATTACGGCAAAGCGTATTATGAGTTTTGTGCAAATTTTTATAGCTATCTATAAATATGACAAGTTATAACATTCGGGATAATAACAAAAATACTACAAAATTTAAACTTGTACTTATAATTAAAAAGAAAAATTATAAGTTTTAGTTTGATTTCTTTATATTTAATTTTTAAATAAGTTGCGAAAAATGAGAAAACTCGTGATTGTATAACATTTTTAAACAAGCTTCATATTATTTCTGTGGTTTCAGCGTGATTTAATGTAACTGTAATAAAAATATTTTTTTAAAGAAAAAAAACCTAAATTTCAGCATAGTGGGCGGCATTGCAATTCATTGTTACGATTCCTAACCCGCCCACCTCAATTCAGATTCATCTTAATAACATTAGCTTAATCGTTTAAGCTTTTAATTATGCTGGCTTATTCATTCTGTAGAAAATTTACTTGCGTACGATTTACTAAATTTTTCTGTAAACATATTAGCAATTCTGAAAACAATTATAATTTTGGAGCCATATGTTGTATTTGTAAGTAATTTTATATAATTAAAATTACATTCGCATACAAAGCAGATTAGTATTAAATTTTTAAAGAACAAGAAATAAATGACTAATATTGTTATATTAAATTCAATTATTTTTTTTATATTAAATTCAATTACTTTTCAATTATAATTACATAATTAAAACTAAATTATACCTGTTTGTGTTATTGAATTGTTAAAATAATGGTCACATAGAGCAATTTGATTTACATAGAATAAAGCGCTGCCGATTCTTTTATGGCAACTTCAATTTCAGATTCAAATTTGTCGCGAGTTACGAATGCGAATCGGTTGCCATACCGAAGAACAGAAAAGGAAATCGTCTGGTTATCGACTGGATTATTATTCCAAGCATGCCTTCTGGACGTCCATTCCTTCTGAAACATTCCACGATACGATATGTGGTGCCAGTCGGAGACCAACGCTTCTTCGTGAACGTGCAATTGCGACGCGATTGGGACACGCTTACGAAATAGCAAATCTCACAGGAGGTACTTGCTTCTTAGATAATTCTTTTCAATTTTTAATATTTATTTAAAAATAGAAAATTGCATTATAGTTCTTACCAAGTCAGTATGAAAATTTTTATATATTGTGTCATTAAAATTTTTATTTAATAGTTTATTTTACACAGTTTTTGTTATGAAATGAAAATATATCTATACTCTTAAAATATATATGCTTTTTTATATAATTAAACTATGTCAGAGCTATATTTATAGAAAACTCTTTGTTAAATTTTATTTGTCAATATCCGTTACTTCTCTCTTGTGTCGCCCTGAGTTAAGCGGTCTTTTATGGCAATGACCCCTAGTGAATTAATCAATAAATACGTACATTGTGTGAACTACATTACGGTTTGTCTGTAAACGATGTCTGGGAACGCAGACGCATTACTCGATGGCCAAATATATTTTCTGTTATTCAATTTATATTTAATTATTATAAAATATATGTATATGTATACGTAAAAAATTGAAAAATTATTAAAATAACAATAGACTCATGACCGATATGTGAAAACACAATAATTAATTAACTAAAGCGCCAAACGGTCAAAGCTAGGTCTTCGTGCTGAAATTTCTTATGTGAATTTGTATACATATCTCAAGTTCAAAAAGTGAAAAATTATTGTTCCGATTGTTTCCTGTAATTATGTATGGGATAAATTTCTGTGATGCACAGTGAAAGATATTATTAATTGACCACTGTGTTATGTACGAATTAAGCCATTAATGCATTTAATGATTAATCTCTGTTCAGGTGTTTAGTCAGTCTCTACAAAGTATAAGCTGATTGGTTTGACGAAGACTTGCTCAAAGTTCCGATCAAGAGACAGAGATCTTCATGTCGATGTCAGAGATTCATCCACATTCGCAACTTTATCCAATGATGAGACGTAAGCAAACTTTAGGAAGACATATTACGTGTGAGTTGAGAATGACAGGTGGGAAGATGGTTGAGTGATATGACGTGGGGGCGATGTTATGAAGAGACAAATAGTACGGTTGCGATTTATCGAGTTAGATTCCTAATCCTACTTTATTAAATTTTGATTCTCTAGCATGTTGCATGCAATAATGTTGTTGACATTCTCTTCGTTTTTATCTACTTTCGATTTATTTAATATATATTGTGTTAGAAAATAAGAGAATATATTAATATTCTTTTTATATATATATATATATATATATATATGTGCCACGTAAAGAAAATGATGCATCGCTTTCAAATAAAACATATTGGACAACATTGCTTTTTCCTTTTATTGTTCCATTTTCTCGTTAAATATTTTTCTCAATTAATTGATCTCAAGTTATTCAATTTTTTAATTTTACTTTTATTTCTATAAACTGTTTTCTGTGTTTATGTCACAGATGCACAAAATATTTTGTGCTATTTCTTTATCATTCGTCGTTTATCTTTTATATTTTGCACTTCATTATTTTCATCCTTTCATCCCGTCGATATTTTTGATGAAAAAGACATACAACGATTCATCGTTATCTGCTTGATTCTTCTATCTTATCGTGATTCCGACTCCTTTGCCGTTTTAAGCATCCCCTCGCTGCGTGTCCTTTCTCCTTCTACTTAACTTTTTCTATCCGTTATACATACACACACGGCTAACTCCTCCATCTCCTTCTATCATTAAGCGTCGATGGAGGCACGCTCTATGGCACAACCCTCACCCTCCGACATAGACACGTTTCTCTCTCCACTCTTCTCGTTTCCCTCTCGTGTCAGCCTCCGCAGCTTCAGGAGCATAGAGACGATCAATACGTCGCTCTAGAACGGAGAAGGAACGGAAGCTACGTCATTGGGAGACTTTGGTGCTTGTGGGGAGCGGAAAGGGGCCGAGGTAAAGGGACCTTTTCCAGGCGATTCCTCGAGAAGCAGAAGAGAGGAGACCTGGCTCAAACCAGATATGCCTAGCTATGAGCGCGAAAAGATGATGAGACGAAGGGTGGCCCCTAGATTTTGCATCTCTCTTTCTCTAGCGGGTGGTTGACAGGAACTCCGGGGCCGAGACTGTACGATTCGAACCGAACGTCAACGAGCACAGGGACGGATGTGCGATTAGTCCCATTTAACATTGATAAATGTATCAAGGAGTTCTTGTGATTTTTATTGTTTTGCTATGTGATTTAAGAAACATTTAATGTTTTCTATTCGGTGTAAATACTCGTATAAATACTTGTCTGATGATTAGTACTCGCATACATAAACAGCAACTGCCATGTCCAAGTTTTCTTCAAGTAATCCAAAATTTTTCGTAAAAAAAGTAAATAAAAATTCTAAAAAATTTTTGAAACATAAACTGATAGTCTAAAAAATATCTAGGTATTACCAATAGAAAAATTTGCACAGTATTGATAATTTCATTTAAATTCAAAAAATTGTTATAAAGATATGATATGTATATCATATTTCATGTATGCACTTGTAGAATTATTTTTTCCAGTTTATCGATAGTTGTTGACAGTTATAAAATTTATTCAAATTTTACTACTTAAAAGTACCTTATGAAAAGCTTTATTGATTGATGTATAAGCGACAAATTGTTACACAATTTTGAATTGTTTTTGATAGATTTGTTTTGACTTTTTGACAAATACATGCGTACACGAGGTTGAATCTTTTAATAGCTGACAATAATTGATACATCAATTAACAAGTAATGTAACAATTCTCTGTATGTTAAGGATTATGAAGAAGTTTAATAGTTTCATAATATTTTAAGAAAGAAATTTAAGACTTCTAATTATATGATTGATATGCTAAATTTAGTGCAGTTATTAATCCTGCACATAAATACGCAAAAAGTACGAGGACATATCTTATTCGAAAGTGTAATTATATTTACGTGATTTATTTGTTTGAATTTTAGCATAGAATTTTATTAGCATAATTTTTTTATAAAAAAAGAAGAAATAAACAATGTATTTTTCTCGGAATATAATACAAATTTTTATTGAAATAAAATGCAATCCATTAACAAAAATCAATAAAGAAGAAAAAAGAAAATAAATAAAAGAGAGAATGATATTGCAAAATTTTAATATAATAAAGTTTGACTATGAAAACTAATATAATTCGATGAATAGTATTAATATTTATATTATTAATAATAATAGAATTGATAAATGGTGCTAAGAACTAAAATTGCGATGTATCGAGTTGCAAAGGCACCATACAAACTTACGGCCCTGTGCTGTGGCATCCCCGTGCCGGAGTGAGGGTGCGTGCGGTCCAATCATCGCAGAATCCGGAGAAAGCCCCTGGCTTCACCCGGGCAGCCGTGGGAGAGACGCCCCGCAACTCGAGGATTCGCTTGTCGCCGAATATCTTCTGTATCCGAGTCGTAAAGGACAGTCGGCGGTATACAGCGTTTGGTTAGAGGGGCGTTGGCCCGTTCTTTTGCCTTGTGTGTCCTTGCAAATCTTAAAAAAAACCAGATTCCATCAGAATCTCGTCATCTTGAAACGCCTGACAAACTTGATTGACAAGCGAGGCCCTAGTGACAAACTCAAATCGACTTCCGATGACCTCGAGGATAAATCGAACGTGAAATAATGCCAAACTACGAGAACTTTTAGTGTTTTTCGAACGATTCAAGTGTCTTTTTCCTTCATGCACGAATTTGTACAGTTTGTTAATAACAATTATCTAATACGTCAAGAGCGAGCGTGCTAAATGTGTATTAAATGTGCATGAATGTGAGTTCATTTAACTCATAAAAATATGTTTCATTTCTCATTGTGTTATATCGATATATATTTATAATAGATGGATTGCGTTGTGATGGTTTAACTGTTATGATCTGAAAAGAGATATTATTTTTGCGCACAAATATCTTCGAAAATTATATTTTCGCATGATCGTTCCTATTCTAAACTTTTTATTGTATGCAAGATACGTTGTAAACAAATATCGTATATATGAACAATCACGTGATATGTGTACACACATATATTTATACATATAGTTTTATTCGCCTTCTATTTATATTTCAAGCATGATTTCTATTGGCATGTCTTTTCGCTTGTAACTTGTAATGGTATTTTCTTTCATGAACATGTCGTCTAATTACAACTTTTTTGTATATTGGTTTTGATGGATAAGTAATTAGTACTTTGCATTGTTGCATCCATATTTATTGTGACGTATATTTATATTTGTACAATATAATATCGTCAATAGAAAAGTTTTTGTAACGGCAAGAGTAGTTAGCCAAATCGTTACTTCTTATTATTATAAAATTGTACTTCAGTTCTTTTTACAAATTACATTTTCACTTCTAGAATTATGTGTATCTCCTTCATCCTTCCTTTATTTCCATATTCAATGCCAATAAAATAATTGATAAATTACTATTAATATTACTAAATTAATATTAACATGCTATAAATACTATATTATACTTATATTTTATCTACATTCTTCGTATTATTCAAAGAGGATATCAAGCATTGGCCCTCATGATTTGTATAAATACAAAATATCGAAATGCGACGGCACGGAAATATTTTGAATAACAAGTCTCAATGTCTGTATATATTATATTATTCAAAAAATTATTCAATAATTCTGATGCGAATGATGCATAGATGAACATAATACAAAGTGACACAATGTATTAAATCAAGTATTAAAATCGAGGAAAAATAATCGTGTCAGGTACGCGCTATTATAATTCACGACTTCCTTTAACCGTACTCCGGATATGCATGCCGGGTCACGTCCTGTTTCAGCGGAGGTTTTCCGGCGTCACGTACGCTAACGCTAAAGCTAAACTTTTAATCTTTTACAGCTTTAAATAGTCATGCCCGTTATTTGAGTCATATTAAATTTGATTTATTTGAAATTCTTCCATTCTTTCGTTTTTTTACTACTAATCGAAAATTATTATATGCATGATTTAAATGGATAAAATGATTATTGTGACATTTAATCACAATATTTTTTTTAGAATACCTAAAAAAACACAATCATATCTATGATTAAAATAAAACTATACGAAATATCTTAGACATAAATATGATTGAGATAGTAAGAGTGGATATTAAATTGAAAATTTTGTTGCAGATTACTACTATGTGGAAATGACAAGAGGAGATTGCAAAGAATAGGCACATTCGTGATCTACCCTGTAGATCCGGGCTTTTGTAGGATGTAAATATCAGAAGCTCGACTCTACAGGTATCTTACGGATGACATGCCACGCGACTCTAGATTGCGAGTGATGCCATACTTGTTTACATAATGCATAAATAACTAACCTTCCAAGAATGCAGAATAATTTGAATATTGGTTTTATTAATATGTCAAGAATTATAAGTGTAAAATAAAAACATATTTATTAAATAATAAATTAATATAATTTTATTACATTTTTTATGAAATCCAGTTAGATTTATCATAAATATTGCAACTATACATATACATCATATAAATCATATTAAAACATATTAAAACTAATCTACTTTTGCATAACATGTTACAAAGTTTTTCTCTTTCTTTTTTGTCTCGATATTATAATATATTACAATAAGGTTAACTAATTCTATAAAATATTTTTCTCAATATTTATTTAAGCAAATATGAAAAAAAAGTTTTAATTTGGTAGTTATGCAATTTTTAATTGGCAAAAGCGATCTTTGCTAATGTTGTATAAAAATATTAATTGTATTATAAAACAAATAAAATAAATGCAACGTGTTTATACTAATTTTTATTTATTATTCCTATATTAAACACACAACATAAATTTCTTTATATATTATAATCTTAATTTCTACAATTTTTAATAAACTTGTAAATAAAAAGCGGTTTTCATTAAAATAAAAATGATCAATTTTATATATAAAAAAAGTTAATAAAATTTTATTAAATATGAGATATTTATTTAAAAAAGACAATCTATACTTAATAGACATATAGTTTATTTATTTATTTTATATATATATATATATATATATATATATGTTACTTATTAGAAAATAAATTAACTTATTTTAAAAAGGTAACAGAAATAAATTGTATGTTTAGTATTTGTAATATTATTTTTTTAATTAGATAATTATTAATATTTTCTCGGCACGTTTATGGATTATAATTTTTTAAATAATATTTATAATAAATAAGAAAAGAATGCTGCATGATTCGCTCTAGCGGAAATTTCAGGTACGACGTTAATGCCTATATACTATGATACGGCAGAAATCTTCTTTTCGACCTTTCTAGTATAGACATCTATATTAGTGAATACATAAATTTATAAGAAAAAGTATTTAATTTTGTAATTTTCAGTTTAAAACAATTTATAAAGTATAAATCAGAAATCTTAATCTATGTATATTTTGTCACATATTTTAAACATAAAATTATTATAAAGCATTCTAAGTGTATGATTATATTATATATACTCTTTACCTCGTCGTTGTCGCTTGTTCGTTAGATGTCACTAAAATGTCTGGAGAAGTGGAGAATGCGATTTATTGGTATGTCATTGTCAATTGGAAGAAATCTTCAAGAAAACTTTATGATTTTCTAAAAATTTTTGTATTTTTTTATATCAAAATTATTTTTAGTAAATACATACAAATATACATATATTTCTCGCCAGTTTCTTCTATGTAAAAAATTAATGTTATAAAAAATAAAAACTTGAAAAAAATCGCTCTTATAATATATTATTAGAAGCAAAAATATTTTAATAGATGTATAAGTATAGAAATCAATAGTTTCTACGAATAATAAGATTTGTTATAAAATAATCTTTCAACTTTCAGCTTAATCCGTATGATTATTGAATGATGCAGACTTGTTTTTATAAATGCATATATGCAAATATGCATATATGCAAATATGCATAAAAAATGATTTCCGAGATTCTGCAGAATAATTTGATTATTTGTATAAGTATTGTATATGTATTGTATATGTATATATATATATATATATATATATATATATATATATATATATATAT
>JANQDE010000002.1:4584121-4602237 GCA_037157785.1 Cephalotes varians | reverse complement strand
GTAAACAGAAAAGGTAAGATACAGAAAGAGAAAGAGAGAAAGGAAGGTAGTGAAAGAAAGAAGAAGAAGAAGAAAAGGAAGAAGGGGGAGAGAGAGAAAGAGAGAGAGACGGGAGGAGAGGTACAATCTTCCCTTCTTGGACACTTTAAAGTGCCTCTTCCAATATTCTCAGCTATGCTCTACTTCTCATCTCCTTCCGGTTAGCCACTATTCTGAAGGTAATATCCTGCTATCCAGAAACCTTAACGTGGCTTGAACTCTTAGTGTCGTCGTTCTCTAATCTCAATGCTCTCTCCCCCCCCCCCTTCATCTATCTCTCTTTCTCTCTCCTAGCATCTCTCTGCATACCTCTTTCTCTTCGGGATCTCGGCTCAAGTCCTCAACGTGTTACTAATACCACAAGGATTAATGTTATGTGCTGGGCTTACTCTAACTATTAATTTAATTAGGAGAACAATACCTTATACGTTGATACTGACTATTATTAGGTAGAAATACACTTTTAAATTCTTAGAATAAAAAAGATAATTCTCAATCAATTTCAATTAGAATTAAAGTAGTGTTTAAATATGGTCAAATAAGTAAAATCATTGTTTTGACAAAACATTTAAGTTTTTTTATTTAATTTATAGAATTTTTTTATAAAATCTATTTACAAAATGCTTAAACTCTACAATTTGATTAACAATTAATTATTATTTTGTATGACATTTATATACATTTTTATTAAACCAACTTTGTATATGTTATTTTTAACCATTATTTGCATCAGACTAAATAATCTTTAATATGTTGATAATGAATTAGAAACACAACTTGTACGTGAAAGAATTCTACATAAAAATTGCATGTCACAAAGTACATTTATTGCATTTGCACAATCAAGACATTAATATCAATGTCAGTTAGTGTGAGAAAAATCAAGTTAAATTACTTTTACTTGATGTTTTAAATGTGTCTATAGCCCAAAATCAGTATAATTAAAGATTATACTACAGCTCGCGATAACATCCAAGCGTAGCTCACCGGTTTGACTGACGATCTTTCAGACGGCTCTGCAGGAGCACGCTATTCGCAAGCGCCGAGTGATATTTATCTCCAAGTAATTAGGAGTTGGGCTGGAATCACGCATGCTCATCTTTCACCGTGGCAAACGCCCGTTGCCCTGTTCCATGCATAATGCCGAAGGCAATGATTATTTAGTTTCATCCCATTATCGAGAATTTCTATCTGAGAAGATCGAAATTTTCTTTTGCATTATACACAACGATATCACAAATAAAAATTACTAAACTTTAGTTAAAAAAATTGTCCATATATTTTTTTTTTATACAAATATCACAGATAATGTTTCGTTATATAAATTTAACAATTTTTAGATTTTAAATATATAATATCTCTCTCAAGAAATTACAACTAACTACCAACAAACAATAATGTTTTTCCTCTCTATGAATACTTAAAAAAAAAGAATATATCCATTAACTTTCATTCCCGTCTTGGAAATTTACAAAGTACCTGCACGTTCAAATAAATCTTTCTACAACAGGAGTATGATGGCATGCCACTGACTTATTTATGATCGTCTTCTGTTAGACGAAGGGTTGGATAAAGGGTTAAGAGCGAAACAATACTTAGACTGACAGTGCTTTGATATCAAAACAGCAGGAGAAGTTGAGTTGAAAATCATAACGTATACTAATTTTCCTATTTTCCATTACAAATATTTAAGATTTGGAGTGAAATAGGTTGTATACGTATAAAATACCTGTAAAATTATTTGTTTTTATATAGTTTAATGATTATGCATATTTCAATATGTATTTTTAAAAATAATTTCAGTATAAATTACCGTACATATCTGTACATATATATATATATATATATATATTTGTGTACACACACACACACACACACACACACACACACACACACACACACACATACACACACACACACACACACACACACACACATATATATATATATATATATATATATATACACAATTCTATAAATTTTATTTATAAAATATTCTAATCTTGCATTTTGACATTTTTTATCGATTTTTTTTTCTCTCTCTTTTTCTCTCTCTCTCTCTCTTTCTCTACACAAAGCAATCTTTTAATGTCGTCATTTCTTGATCTATAAATGTGTTTAATTAAATATTTAGAATAATTTCAGTATTATCTGTCGTTCACGCGAATGCGATAATGCTTCGTGCAATATTATTCACGCGCTCGGTTCTTGCGGGCGACGATAATGGTAATCGTCCTGTCTCCGTGTCGTCCACGAAGGCTGGCTGCTCTCGGTCTTCAACGTGATCAGAAGAGCGGGAGCATCCTGGCCCTCCCCTTAGCAGCCTCATACTACTGCCGTATACCCTTAGTAAGGTACCCCTGGCGGCGTGGTGCTAGCCGTGACACGAGCACGTGATTAATGATCGCAACGGAGAGCCATGCAGCGCACTCCTCTCTTCTCTCCTCTCTCTCTTTTTCCTTCCCTCTCTCTCTCTCTCTCTCTCTCTCTCTCTCTCTCTCTTCTTTTCCGCCTCTTTCTTCGTGACTGTCACTCTCCTCTCTTCTCTCTTTCAGCAACCCTTGGTGATGCCGGCGGCATTGCTGCCGTTGCCGCTGCAACCGCCCGAGCACAATACCGAGTCTGCGATTGGACTCTTCTTGGTAACTTTCTTCTTCCTTTCTTCTTTTATTGTTGTGAACTACGAGCGTTGCTGATTATTTGACGTTGGATCGCATGTTACGACTTAACCCAGTTTCAGTTATTCTAAAAGTGTTCGGGGTAATATAAGCTGCAATAGAATAATCTATGAAAAATCAATTGGCCTTCCGTTAATGTTTAACAAATATTAATAATGGTTTATATAATAATTGTTATAAATTTTATGAAGAATGATACAACAGATACATAAAATATAAAATGTTAACTAAAATGATTGATTTAGTTTTTGAATTACTAACTTTATTTGATCATTACGTAAACTATGAGTTTAAGATGTATTTCGTTTCCGTTCTATGTCCAAGTATTAAACATAAAAAAAATCTTCTTTATTTGAAAGAATTGACTGATTTTTTTGTATGTCTTCACAGGTTGCATAAAATGAAAATGTCTACAAAGGAATTTTACAGGAAAATGAGAATATCGCGAGAAAGAGAGAGAGAGAGAGAGAGTCAATAAAGAAATCAGTCAATCTCTCATCGGTCTAGGATGACTTTGAATCTGTCGATGTACTTCCTGCCAATTTACTTCGGATACGTCTTTATTCGATAATAGAATGATTCACGTTTTCCATCAAATTCTTATGTCATTAATAATATCAAAATAAAAACAAATCCTTCTTATGTGAAAAAACTAATATAAAAATATAGATTAACATCTTCAATACGCGTTCACTAAAAAATAATATATTAATTATTGATTTGATTTTTTACTTTTTCTTATTTAGCGAAATATTTGTAACCATTTGTTGTTTGTAATATGGATTTGACTAATAATTTGGCCACTATGATCGACTAATGACTATGATAATTAATCTTAAAATCTTAATGCTAAAAAGTGACAAGCGCATAAATCTACTTCACAATCAATTCATCCTACAATGCATGTTTTAATAATTGCAAGCATATCATGTTTTCATTAAACTCCTTAGATTTAGATAATTTTACAGAAAATAAGAAATTATGCAAATTTTTATATTCTCTGCATAAAACGAATTTAATTAAAGATCTCTTTTAAAAAGTAAAAATATTTTTAATATAAATGTCTCAATAATATCTCAATCATTTAAACATTTTTCTCATTGTAGAATCATTGAATCAGGATGGAACGGCATTGATCACGATCAAGTTGCAATCGATAATAGCATCCAATTGCGCGTACCTCGATGAAGCATCCCAATGTTAACCAGCACACAATCAGACCTTGCTCCCCGCGGAAATCAGCGGCGCCCGTTGTCAGCTTCGCTGGCAGAGTAGGTGTGCGGGTGTGCGAGCGGTGAAATTTCCGGCGTATTGTCGGCGAGTTCGGTTCAGGGTTGGATGATGCCGAACCACCACTGTTGGTCCCAGCACGAGTCGGGGCAACGAGTGAATAGCGCGGAAAAGGGGGAGATAGTGGATAGTGGGCATCGGGGCCACAGACAGAATCGGAAAACGGGAGCGAGTCTGATGGGACGCGGAGGATGGCGACTCGTCCCCGGCGACGTCGGGACGCTGACAACGTGCCACGTTACCGACGTGCCCATACCCTCCCTCGACTCTATTTCCGCATTTTGTTTGACGCGACCGGGATTAAAAGCTTTCGCTTCTTCCCGTGTGTATTATATCCACAACTCTCATAATGTTCGCTTTTGACAATGACGTTTCATATTTTTTTTGTACAAAATTTTTATTCTTTAAGCGAAGGTGCACCAAAGGAAAAGAACTTTCTCTTTCTTTCTGTCATTTATGATTTTATAGGTATCAATTTTTGAAAAAAGTATGAGTATAAAAACTATAATAGTTTCACGACAATCAAATTATAGTATTAAATTAGATATTCAAAATTTCTATACTTTAGAAAGGTATTATGAAATTTATATATGTTAGCCTTACAATTAGACTTCTATAATTTCAGAGGATTATTTTTTTATTCCAAAAAATATAATCTTTTTGCGTGTATATTCTATTATGAACGGAATCTATCAATTAAGAATTTTTAGATAATTTAATATTTATTTTATTTGATTAAATTATTTACTGTTTTAAAAACTTGTTTAATATAATTGAAATTTGGAATGACAGAGTTACATAATTTGTGAAATTTCCTAATTGTTTAAAATAAAGTTAGAGTGCGAAAAGCCGACGATAGATAAGATCCAGAATAATTCATATCAAGGAAGAAAGGTTTAAATATATTTCGAGGGCCGCCTTTGAAAAAAGCTTCCTTTACATGCCGTGCAAAGGTGTTATCGTTGCTGTCCGTCCATCAGAGTCCATCCCTCCTGGCAATATTAGCGCCGCCACCGGTGGTGGCTGGCTGGTTGCTTTTAGTCAGGGGGATGAAATACTTGATGATATTAAACATGAATAATGTAACGACTTGGCTACGAAGGCGCGGAATAGCGAGTACGATAAAACCTAGAATGCTGCATACGTAAGATGGTATAATACGGGCATTTTTGTTTAACACATTAACATTAAATAGCGTAACTGCATTTGTAAGAAGTTATATTTACGAAAGTATAATGTGTACATTTATATTTAATACAATTCACAAATGCAATGTAAGATTTGCATGTATTATATATTGGCAGATATGTACAAAAGACGAAATGTACACACCAAAATTTCAAATGTAAAATAAATGTAAAATATAAAATGTAAAATTTTTAATGTAAAATAATGGTTTAAAAATGCATTGTCTTGAAATAATATTAATCTGAAAAAAATATTACTACAATATTTGTAAATATAGTTTCTTGAAAATATAAAGTTTCTTAGAAGATTAGTTCTGAAATTACTACTATATGATAAAAATGATAATATCTATATCTAAAATATAGATTTTCTAAAATATTTGCAATGTAGAGTCACAAAAAAATTATTATTAATATAATTTGAAAATCAGATAAGTAAAACAATTCCGGAAATCTTAGAAATATTTGAAAATTACTATTTGTTATCTGTTACAAAAATATTAATGCTGCTAGAAACAATGTTTCAAATGTTAAATATATATCATAAGATATAAGGCAGAGAGGAGGAAAGAAAGAAAGGGGTAAGAGGGAAAGAGAGAGGTATCTTCACAATGTAAGAAAGCAATTTGACTTTTAATTTACTATCATTTCGTATTTCATTCAAGTAGTGATGCAGTAGGTTATTCAAAACAAGGGGTGCAGAAGGCAGAAAAAAATCTGTGTCGGATGACTTTGCTCTTTCGTAAGCGAAGCAGAGTGACTAAGTGTGAATTCAATTAAGGGTTTGTTTTAAGCGTCTAACAGGTTCTGTTTACGGACTCGTTCGTTATCCGGATAACAAGACAAAATTGACAATTTAAAGGGAATCGATCCATGTAATAAGAATCATCCAATCTAAACTCACAACAATTGATTATTTGCCTAGAAAGAATTCACTTTCATTGTACTTTCACTTTCCGTAACTTATATTTAATAGGAAATCTTTAATTACTACTAGATAATATTTAGATATACTCTTTAAAAAAAAAGATGATAAGCTGTTATTACAATAATTTTGGAATTAATTTGAGACAAAATAAAATAATCTTTTCTTTACTATCTTTCTGTAGCAATCATTGTAGGCATAAAAAATGAAAAACACGAAAATGGGAAAGACATTGATCCTCTCTTTGGTTCAGTGCCGTCCAATTCCATATATAAGTAACACAGGCTGTTCCTGCATGCCGAACGAAATAGTTTAGGATTTTGAAACCATTCTTAATTGTATCGAGGGTTGGGAAATCTTTATCGAAGAACTCGTGAGAATTATATTGTATTGGCTGTTTTCTGGAAATTTTGGTAAAATGTGCACTATTAATTTCTATAAAAACTATTATTTCTTTTTATTAAATTTCGTTTTTTTCTTGTTTCTAAATAGTTTTATAATTTAATTCAATATATAATTATTCTTAGATTGTGTCTTTTAATCTCTCTCTTTACGGTTTTTTGCTATAATTTAATTATAAAAAGAATAGAAATTTATAAAATATGTATAAAAATATTTTTCATAAAGTTAATATATTACATATATGTTAAAACTAAATAAGAAATTGTTGTAAAATTGGAGAATATTAGAAATGCTTTACAATTCTTTCTTTCTCTCCTTTTCTTCTTTCTCTCTCTCTCTCTCTCTCTCTCTTTCTTTTTCTTTCGCTCTATTAAATTTTTATGCCAGATAATATGTACTTATTGATCAATTGAGGTATTTTTTGGAACAACTTTATTTCAGCTCAGCGTAAATAATTGTAATTCGTGACTGTATTGTTAGTACGTTGTATTTTAAACTGACTGCCACAAAAAGATCAAGATGAGTGAGACAAAAAAAGAGCAGCTGTGAATAGACCCTCGAAATGGCGATTCTCTGCGCGTCACAAAATACGCGCAGAGAACAAAATTCTTTTTTATCCGACAACTTCGTCAATTTTAGTGACCCTGAATCATTTATTAACAAACATAATTGACGAAAAAATTTAATTTTAGAGGAAAATATTAATTTAGAAAGTTTAATCAATGCAAGTGATTAGTTTGTTACGAGAAATTGAAATTAACTGACTTCTGAAATTAGATAAATATACATTAAATAAATATGTTTACATTGCACAAAGAAATTAATATTTTATGTTATATTATATTACTGTATTATGTTATATTATATTACTATAATTTCTTTCTCTTTAAAATTATTCTAATAAAAATATCAGATAAATGTCGTTCCTTTCCTACGAAACACAGAACATGTCTACAGGATTATGGGATTAATTACATGAAGGGCGTTAATACTCAATTCGGCTAGTGTTGAAGAGGGACGCTTATAGCGGGTTAAGGCAATAATATTAGCGGTCACTTAACAGTTGCCACAATAGCTTTGAGAAACTTGCTAAAACATATATCATCAATTATCAATTATAATTGCTAAGTTAAAAATTACATTAAAAAATAATTGTTTATGTGTCCAATTCTGGAAATGGAAAAATGGAACATGAAATGAGATAGAAAATAGTAGCCAAACATAAATATTATATAAATAAATGCATATTCGTTTATTTGATAATAAAAAATATTTAATATTACTAATATGTAATCGATTTCTATGCACAAATTTTTTGATCACCGTCGCAATTCATAGTTCTCTGTCAACCAGGATGGGAAGCTCATTGCTATTCCGTGAGTAGATCGTGAGGAGCATTATGGTAGTCGCAGTTGGGGATCTACTAAATTGAAAACAAGATCCATCACGTTTTCACGGAAGCAAGAAGAATTTTAATGAATTATAAGTAGAAAATATAGAATAGAAATAGGAAAATTAGTATTCAGTTTATTCAGAATTGAAATACTAAACGTCGTTACTTCTGTAAATAATTAAAATAAAACATTTTATAATAATATTTCCCTAAGAGTAGTTTAATATCAAACAATAATTTAAGCTATATAAATTTAGTTACTATATAAATATATTTTTGGATAGTGAAATGTTGAGCCTTATAGATTTTTTATGTTGCTCTTATTTAAATTAATCAAGATAATTAAAAAACATTAATAAGGAACTAATTTCTAAGAAAAAGTTAAATTTGTAAAATGCATTAATAATTAAAGTTAACTAAAAAATAACAATAGCTGACTTTGTTTATACAATTAATTAATTTTGAAACATCTGTAAACTAAGAATCTGATTTTACAGTTCTCAGAACTTATATATTTGGAGATTCGGATGGAAGAAATTGGTAAGCGTGTAGACTGGAATTAAAACCGTCAGACGTTCTCGGCGTGGCGCACTGTCGATCCGTTCCATTTCTTCGCTCTTAACTTTCGGGTGAACCGATCTAAAGGCAAGGTCCCGCAGGAAAGAGTTCGAGGAGCAGAAGAAAAAGGAACTGAAGGACACAGAAGATGGGGAGGAAGAGATGAAGGAGAAGGTGGAGGCGATGGTACTAGGGGACTTGATGAGAAGGGGTGGTAGGAGAGGGTTTCCGAAACAGCTCGCCGCTATCTCGACTGATCCGATCAAGATTAATGAATGTGCGGCTTGCGAGTCGAAGCCTTTGCGCCGCCCAGTCTGTCGTTCTCATTCTCTATTTCTCTTCCCCCTCTCTGTTCGTCTCTCTTTCTCTCTTTTTCGCTTTTTCCTTTTCTATACAGAGGTAGCGACTAGCGACAGGTACCGTCGACGGCTTCTCGTAATAGTAGCACTTCGTGGTGCTTGTTGTTAGTGCGCAACCTTCAGGTAGCGTTATCACGAGAGAGCTGTGTGAAAATACACCATTTCTTCTAGAAGAGATAACAAAGTAGTTATTGAGATGAATAGATATTATACATATAACATCATTCAATCGATTCATATATCTCAAATTTTAATCGAATTAAGTTCGTGTTTTATTTTAAAGTTTAATGAAATCTTAAATTATGCCGATAAATAATTGTGTATTTATGTTTATGCATTAATGCTGTTTACATCGCTACTAAGTATCTTAGTAATATTTATGAGGCGTCGTGTAATGAAATTAACAGTATGAGATATATGACATTATGAATTGGGTCTGGCATGGAAGATTATCTGCAATAAAATCGTGATGACAGTAACAGCACACTTTTCCCTTTATATCCACCTACTTGGAGGTAGATCACGTCACCGAGACCAGCCGTAGATAAAAATACATGTCCCTTTCGGGACCGATGGTTTTAATTAATTCTAGAGATGGACGTGGCCGCCCATGTCAGCTTTTGGAGCCTTTCGTTCGATCATTGGCGCGTGTCGTCAGACCGCTACTGTGTTGCGTGTTACGGCAGTCGATTCATTATCTGGTCTCTCGAAATCGAAATAGCTTCTCCGTTCTTATCCCTTTCGAATTTATCTGTCTATTCGTGTTTGTGATCTTCATTCAACGGAAGCGACAATTAATAGCGCGCAAAGATCAAATATTTCTGCGCTACGTCTGTAGGGTGGATTTAAATCCAATTTCGTGTCGGTTCTGTTCGATGACACGGTGATGCCTGTTATCTTTAGTTACAGGCGAATGTGTATTTGAGATGCGAAACTGTCTTTGGGGGACGTCAGTCAGTCAGCGGAGCGAGCGCCGAGCGGAAAGCGATGTGGCGAACGCATGAAAGGGCAAGGGTAGGTTGTTGAGGGAGGTGGAAGGCAGAGATGCTTTGTAATTACGGTGGCTGATAAATGGAGTTGTGACTCGTTAATCCCCTCCAATTACATCTGATGGGACCGTTCACACCAGATCTATCTTGCATCATTTTTGAAATTTTCGAACATGAATGATAGCAATTGGAATATAATTTTATCGAAACACTTGATTTTCGTTGATATTACTGAATGCAAAGTGTGTGGTCACGCTAGTTAAGTCTTTGACGATAATAAGAGATCTGACACAGCTTCGCGCGTGAAATTCTCGTTGTCTGTCTCCGCATTCGATTAAACGAGCAATTCAATGACCACCCACTTCACGTTCAGTACTGTACAGGTTGTAGATCGGAACGATTATGATGCGGATATAGACGAAATGCATGTATGCATCATTTATCTTAGAAGACAACGGACATGGAATGCGACGCGTAGGTGTAACGACAGAGAACGAAAAGAAGGTTCGGAAATGCATCGATTAAGTATTTATGTATAGAAAAAGTTTATTATTATTAAAATTATTATTAAAATTATTATTTATGGCAAACTGAATAGAGAAAAATGGAAAGAAAAATGAATTTAAAAAAAAAAAAGAACCAATAACAATCAAAATATTTATTGATACATAAATATTTTGCATATTATTTGCACATAAATATGTCGCAAATAATTATTTTTATAACAATCATTATATCTCTACAATCATTATCAAAACAATTATATGTAACATAAATATTTAACTATTAACAGCTATGCCTTTCTCTTATTGATTCTTCTTCTATCGAATAATCTAAATAATCGATAAATAATATTTGAAAAAAATCTTTTTTAAAAGTATGTGTAACTCATTTAGAAAAAATTTTTTACTTAATTATATATTCTTAATTTATAGTTTTTATTTTAAAGAATTATGAACACATTTATAAGTATATATGATAGAATATTGTTCAGAAATTATTTTCTTTAAAAAAAGATAATAATATATTAATTTATTATAACTTATCATATTGGCCTTTCCTAAAATTGTCATTATAAATATAAATACATTGATAATATCTTACATTTTACATAATAATGTTTGCATTTTTTTTCTCTTTTTTCCCTTTTTTCTTTCTCTATCTTTCTCTCTCAAGTGAACAATTCACTGTTATTATTCTAATACAAACATAGATGTAATCAATTTTGCATTATATCTCGCTCCACTTTGAAACAATAAACTGACCAAAATGTCTACAATAATTTCCAACTAATCCACATCCTAGAGAAGTTAGTGAAGATGTTTAACATCGAAACCTATGGTTTATCTACCCACGGATAGCAAGCAAACAACAGTACATAGATCTTGCAATTAGTGGCTCTTGTGTACTTCCTTCCTTCTATTCGCTTGGAGCTTGCTATTAATCGTATCGTCTTGTTAGATAGAATATACATATTTTAGAATTAAACTATACCGCGCATGTTTTGAATTATATTTTTTGTATAATATATGAAAAATACTTTTTTACAAAAATGCTATACAAAAATAGATAGTGCGTACACGCACTAGAGGTAACAGTTACAAATATCAGCTTATTATAATAAACATACAGGCTATGTCACACATTAACTATTAGCTTGAATATTATCTTGTTTATTAAATATTAAATATTATTTTATAAACAAAATTTTAAATTAGACTTTTTAGATTAAATTTCAAAAAAATTAGTAAAACATATTTTTCAAAATTTAAAACAATTTTTAAAAAAATCTTAATGTTAAACTTTTTAGAAAAAAGATGTAAGTTATATAAAAAATATGTAATTTATAACACTAATTTTTTATTTTGTGTGTGATAGACTTTACAAGTCATAAATTAAATTACATGTAATGTTTTTAATTAATTTAGAACCTATATGTAAATCGCAATAAACTTATTAATTTAAAATGATTAACAAATTATAAAAAATAATACATACATTTTATTGACATATCTTCTTACATGTTATACATGCGCAAAATTGGATTTATTTATAGACATATCAATAGTCCATTAACAGAAGATATCATAAATTTGAAGGCCGCCAACGATTATAAACATAACAGTAAACTTTGCAATTTTATGAATTAAATTCACACATAAACATCAAATAAAAAAATTAAAAAATTAAAAAATCGTTTATTTAAATGTTTTAATACTATTGGTATTATATCAATAATTTTGCAAGGTTAAAAATGAAAAAAGTATTATGTGTACTATAATATATTTATAAAATATAATTATGAAATTGAAGCTAAATTTGATATACTTTTTTATTATTGTCTTCTTTTACCTTATATGACAATCTCAAAAAATTAATGGAAGGTATTTTTATTAACAAAATAAGAAACAATAAAGTTATTTAGTTATGACCAATCAAAAAATCACATATTTCCTGTTATTATTAGAATTTTGCAAAAATTGAAATATTGTTAAATAAATGAAAAAATTGAGTATAAGTATACACACAATATATAGAGATAGTATTATCAGCATTCTTCTAAAATCCCACGATTTTACAGTGTATGAGCGACCATGGTTCACGCCATAATATATCTGACTTTGGAACCTGGTTGGTAGCAACATATCTAGGCAGTTGGCCGGGATGTTCGTGGCATGGGCGGAGGCAGGACTGCACAGGCGGCCCCCCCATTCGCTTTCCGGGTGCCACCCTTCTTTTCGAGCTGCTGCTTTCGAGATATCCCTTGCCCCGGGCTATGGCAATCACGCACATGCTCGTGCATGCGCATGCGCTACTACGGCAACATCGCATGCATGGGCGCTCACACGATTACATGAGGACACAGAGGGGGTTCAAGAAAATAGTAAATATATACTTATGATATATATCATCATAATATCTCCTGTGATATCCGTAAATTATGATAGTGCATTTAGAACTATTTATTTTTCTATTAAAGTCATAAAGTGTATCTAATTGTATAAGTATTCTACTTTTGACTATTGTCCCACAAGTTATGTTTTCTTTAAGCTATTACTGTTGCAATTGTACAGTGTAAAGATACAATGAATCATCAAATATGTATATAATCAAAATATCGTAATAATGTAAGTTAATAAATATATTAATTGTTCACACGAAAACAACGTTCCCAGTAAACACAATGTTACATGTAACGTATATGTTAGTTGTAATTTCCTACTCAACAATGTAACTATTACATAACACGTGTGTTATGTAACAATTACATTGTTGAGTAGGAAATTACAACTAACATATACATTACATGTAACATTGTGTTTGCTGGGTTATAACATAGAAATAAAACTTTACAAAAAAAGGTATTTATGTTAATTGAATCATTAACTTAAAATAAATCTGTTATCTATTAACACGTTCACTTAAAATTCAATACAAACAACTATTAATACCTGAATTTCAATGTTAAATGCAACATCATTTTACACAGCTTTCATCACACTTATGACAAAAATATCGAATATAATATTATCAAATTTACTTATTATTTTTTAATCTATTTCATGCGCAATATTGTTCCAGTTTTTAGCTCTTATCAAAGTTAGAATAGAAACGATTTATTATACACATACAACTCAATGCGAATGCACTTAAGGAAAAGATAATGTCAAAACTTAAGATAACAAGTGGCGCTAACTTTAACTGATTAACGGTGTTTCCTGACAGAATAATAAATAGTGCAAAAATATTAAAGCAGGAAACTGTCGTATGAATACATAAAAAAAAAACTATTGTACGAAAAGAATTGATGGACAAGGTTAAATAAGGTATGCGTGGGAATACGATTTGGAAACATAACGTTATTGTAAATTACGAAACATTTATTTATTCATTTATTTACTTGACAATTGTATAGTTCATCGATCCTTACGATCAATATAAACATAAGCATTGAAGTGTGCCCAATGATGTCCTTATCGTATATGCTATATACAATTAATAGTTATAGCAAAGAGGATATAATGTCACACTTATAGAACAATCTCGAAACTCATACACTTATTTCTTATATTCTTTCACTAGTTACACTAATTCGATTTTTTAGAATTAATGTACCTTAACGTTTATAACTCTGTTTCTTATACCTAATAATATTGTTTTGGTATATCGTCACAGCGATTCTGTGCATTAATTGTTTGATTACTACTCGCTTAATGGTACAACTTCCGATTTATTTACGGTGCAGTTGCGTCCTAATTATTATTGGTCATTCTTCGTTCACTTTCGGTAAAAATATATACTATTCATTTCGAATTATTTACAATGTCCCATTACGGAAGGATGTGTTCAAGTAGGATAGTTTTAATTAACTTATATAATTTTTTGTAAGTGTTTAAAGAGATCTTTTAAAAGTGTTCTGTTTTTGACAATTAAACTACTCCGAATGAGGTGATAGTTTTCAAAATGAATGACATAACATATATGAAAATTATTGTGCTATTACTAAAAATTTGCTGCTTTTTGTTATATTTCTAATAAATATTCTGCAACCATATCATAATGATTAAAATTTTTACTTGAAAATTCAATTTTCATCTATAATGTGAAACATTAGTATTAATGTATAATGCGATAATATACGAAATATGAACACTATTTCAATCGTTGTAATAAAACTCTCTTTACACTAATATATACATACATAAAATTGGGTATATACAATTCACATTTCATCAAGTATCAATTTTTTTTAAATATTAGTATTATGCAAATAATAGGAAGATGACTAATAATATTTCGAATTAATATAAATGTTAATAAGGAATATTCAATTGCTTGAAGATATAAAGAAAGTATTAAAACGGCGCTTACAACTCTTTTTATTATAATTTGTTAATTGCAATGAAAAAACTACATTACAATTTAAGGGATCCTATTTTGGACTTCATAGTTTTATTTGCATACATATGTATTTTTATTTGCCAGATGTAGAATTTTAATTTGTCAGATGTTTATGTCATATATATATTACGCATAAGTCACCATTTTTTAATCATATTCAACAGTAGAAGTCACATATGTATTATCACACAAAATTAGACATGTTTGGACATGGTATAGATATTTATGTGTTATCACATAAAATTAGACATGTTTGGATATAATATAAATATTCATGCGTCAAGAGTTTGCCTAACAGTTTGACAGTTGTAAGTATTTGACGTATGAATAATTATAATATTATAATATATATAATATTATAATTATAATTATATAATTAATATCGATTTCTTGGATTTATTTCTTTAATTTTCACAATATTATTTCAATATTATATATCATAATTATAAAGATATATAATGTTAAACAATAAATTAAACAATAAAAAAGAAATATTTTTAGAATTTCTAATAGTTATGATGCATGAATATTTAGACGTAATATTCCAAATATGTTAATACATATATTCCAAATATGTAAACTTTATGCAATAAAGATATGTATCATCTACTATAGATATGTTATTCAATGTACTGAAATGCGCTATATCAGTAAGAGATCTGCTTAAATTTCATCATCATTGATTGGAATTTGCAATAACATAAAAAATTTAATGACAACAGTTGAACAAATGCTAATAATAATAGCAAGATTTATCATAGTATTATTATTGAAATGTTTAATTCATGTTTGATTCAATTCATTCAATTCAATAATCAATACTTGTGAAATTAAAAACATATAAATTCAATCACACAGCAAAAAAGTATAGCAAAAATAAAATTTTCTGTTATTTTGTAGATTCATTATTAATCATGAATTATTAATAAGAAATGATTTATTATTGATGATCTGATAGCCTGACAGTACTTTACTTTTCATCAAGATATTATTTTTGTTTACTACAGAATTATATTCCTCTCTATCTTTTATGTTTGTCTATGATAAGTTTATCAGACTTGACTTTCACAAATTTACAAATCAGGGAACATTTTTACGTATAATAGAATTAAGAAATAGCTAAATAATTTTAGATCTAGCATTTTATATTGTAGTTAATGGATTGCAGTTGCAGACACTTGCCATATTCACGTAAAAAAAAAATAATACTGCCATTTGAAGACTGTAATGTCTCAACTCACGTTTTGAGATTATATCTCCTTTTCCACATTGCAATGAAAAAAACTCAAACTACATTTATCTAATTTGCAATAAATATCCAGTCAAACAGTGGAATTATCCACGGAGAGCGATCGTTAAATGGTATTGAAAAAGTTATATTATTGAATATACCTCACGGAATGGATGTTACAGAGCCGTGAGTCCATAGTCGGATTTTATTGCCGATGGTGGCACAGGAGCTGATACTTGCGACAATCCGGGAGGGCTGGTAGCTGGAGCGAGAGGACTGATACTTCCGGAACTTATGTGTCCCAACGGTCCTCCTGTCGGACCGTCCATCATTCCACCCACGTGATGATGACTCAGCTGTGCTTGGAGATGAGCCAGAGAATGAGGATGACCTTGAAAGCTCGGATGAACCACGCCAACGGGATGAGGAATACTGGAGCTGATCCCATGAACTTCGCTCATATCATGACCGATGTTTGAATCCAGGCTGTTCTCCATACCACTGGAAGGTGAGTTGTTGTTTTTCCTTTGACTATTGTTGTTACCGGTGCCGGACTTCGCTCGCGTCGCTGAAGTCTTTACAGGTTTAGCTGCTGCTGGCGGCGCTTGGCCATTCGCATTCTTTCTGCGTACGTTCTTCGTATTCGGTAACTTATGATCCTTCTTCCATTTCATACGGCGATTTTGAAACCAGATTTTGATCTGTCGCTCCGACAAGACCAGGGTATGAGCGATCTCGATCCGTCGTCGTCTCGTCAGGTACCTATTGTAGTGAAATTCCTTTTCCAATTCCAGTATCTGATGCCTCGTATAAGCAGTTCTCTGTCGTTTTGGCTCCATTCCAGGTTGGTATGAGCCGTTTGCTGTAAGAAGGAAACAGAAATTTAAATATATTAATACTATAAGGTTATAAATAACGGCAAATCCGGCTCAATTCGGAAATGTTATTTTTTTTTTACATGATGAAATATATGACTATACAGATTTATTCTAACATGAATTTCACTTTGATAATAGATTTTTTGAATAATTTCACGTCAATTCCTTCTTTTGTCCATTCTTTCTTTCTTACAAAACATGCTCTTTCAAAAATTTTATGTTTTTTAATATTAGATATTAAATATCTTAACAATGAAGCCTTATTATATTAAAACTCTTCTAAAGTAAACACTTAAAGTAAAAAAGTTCTTTTAAAGTAAAACATAAAATTGAAGAAAGAGTATGCTTTATTATGTTTAAAGTTTTTTTATGTTTTTCGCAAAAAGCTTTTTATTTTTAATCACTCATATAAAATCAATACAAAACACATTTGTTAAATTGACATTCAATTCATCAAACAATTTATTTCTCATAAAATTCATATATTATGATATTCTTTATATTTTCTACATTCTACGAGAAAGTTGTCAAAATCGCACTAGCTCTTAAATTGCATCTAAAAATTCACTTCACCTAAAAATTTAATCACTGTATTTGTATGCTCTCTTGGGATTATTTATTATTATTTCAATTTATTATTACTACATAATACTGGCATGATACTTCATTATACTTGAAATGTACAATTTTTAGATGAGGTGGTACAATTTAAAAGCCGATTTCGACAACTTTACAAAATGTTCCACGGATTTGCCTAATAAATTTCTTTCATTGAGTTTTTGAATAATTTTGAATAAAACTATTAAAACAGATTTTAATATATCAATAACTCTAAATCCTCGCATTACAACGAATGACAACAAATAACTTTCCATGGATTAAACTCTAAAATTACAAATAAAAATAATATTATGTATATTATTTTTAGTTTAATTTCTAATAAAATTTAACACTTTAACACTTTAACTTTTCAATTTTAATTTTTTTGGATTAACTTATTAATATAGTATTTAATTTAATATATTCCGTGCCACATGAGTTACCAGTAATCCACATTAAACTGTTCAAACCATATTTTGGCTATAAAAAGAAACGTAATTATAAAATGAATTCTGTGTGATATATCATGCGTGGATACATAATGATGTATGAAGCAATATATTGACACATTAAATCTTCTTCTTTATAATAATAATTTTTATAGTTTTTTATAGTTTTATATATATATATGTGTGTGTGTGTGTGTGTGTGTGTGTGTGCGCGCGCGCGCGCGCGCGCGCGCGTG
>JANQDE010000002.1:4564004-4584077 GCA_037157785.1 Cephalotes varians | reverse complement strand
TGTGTGTGTGTGTGTGTGTGTGTGTGTGTGTGTGTGTGTGTGTGTGTGTACATACACATACATTTTTATTTAACAATTACAATTAAGCACAAACAAAAATACCGTCGGTCACCAGTGCATGCGGCATAGTGAACAAATCACCTAAAATTAGCACGGCACGGACGTGTTAATATCAGCTTTAATAAAACATTTTTACAAATTATATTTTATATTATATATTTGTGTCTTTATTACCGCATATGCATACATATGCATATCAAAAAAGTAATAAAAACTCCTGATTTTATATTAATAATATTTATACGATGCTTTGTAAAATAGTATTTTGCGTAAAGCATAAGAAATTTTAGTATTCAATTTTTCTTGTACGAAATTCATTCTTTTCATTCATATCTGAAATCAACTATTCTTATTTTTCTTAATATTCTCATTTCTAATGTTTCTAATATTAGTCTGACAAAATATCACAAATAAATCTTCGAACAATCTTACTAAATACTATTCATCGTATCGTTATTACGTGCACTAAAATCTTTTTTATGACCTTTTCATTATGCGTATTTCATATATATCATTCAAAATTCTAGCAACAAGTTTTATGAAGAAAGGATTAATACGGAATGCTCGTTACAAAAATCTTTTTTTCGCTAAAATATACTATAAGATGCAAACAAATATAAAGAATGATTCACTTAAGTAGAGGCCATATGCCATTTCAATGACAAAAAAAAAAGAATTCGTACTTTGTATGATTATTACTGCCATTATAAAATATTTTTTACTATTTAATATTGATGTCTAGAGAGATATTATACGCAAATAATATTTTTATAGCATATGACCATTCGTCACGTCATGGCCGTTTTGAATAGCATCAAAGTCGGCTGAAGTGACTTTTGTAATCTGATCAATCCATAAGATACGCCGGTTGAGTTGTGAAGATAGAATACGCGTATGCAAATTTACAAGGATAAAAAGTGGCAAGCGTGTACGCGCATTGGTCCCGCTGAGCATCATCTAAAGAAATGCAGAAACAATAGATTATTCTTTGCAAACTGGCTTGAAGATTAAATAATTTGATAGTCATCTTGTCCGTTAAGTTTTTCAAAAATCTATTTGAAACATGAAATTCGTTGTGCAATTGATTAATATTTGGCGATTCTATAAAATATTTAAGAACACGCAGAGATAAATATTAATGACCGCGAAACGTACAAAGTATTTTAAAAAATAATCAGATACAATTGAAACGCTACGAATAACTGAACAAGTAGATCGAAAAAAAATATCCTGGTGCAGCACGTTGATATTTGTGAGTCACGCTAGTAGCAATCCATGGTGGTCCGTTCAGTTCGATAGAGGAAACATGGGAACGAGTTCAGTCTAGAATCCGTGCAGACATTCCATTCCGAGCTGACCGTCGGTCTCGCGGAGGCCCCTTTTAACTCCGACGTCCGGCGACCATACTTCGACAACCAAAGGGGAGAGATTGCAGTTTCTGACAGCCCGACGGACGAGCATACCAAAGTCCAGAGATTTCAAATATTAAATCGCGCGATTTCTAACGGAAAATGTAACTTATAATCGTACATTTGATGGAACATTTTAATATGACAATTACAGCTGTTAAAAACGATTTTACCATCTTTTTGCAAACTTTTTTGATTGTATTAAAGATTGTATTTTTCAGTTTTACTAAATTAACATGTATTTTTAAAAGTGCTGAGAAGTTTTCTGTTTGTCTCCGTGTTTTTAAAGAGAATACCTGTGAAAGCCTTAAAAAATAATTAATATATATCTTTTCTGTTCTTTATGCAATAATTAAAATATATTCTTTGTATTTTTCTATATACATTTACTTTCTATACATATTAATAAATTTTATAAAATATTTATCGTAACTTTTATATAATTATTGTAAATTGCATATTATTAGCAAATTATTTTTAAAATATTCTTTGATATATTGTTCTTATAAAAATAAAAGTTATAAAAAAGTTAAAAGATGATAAAGTTTTTATTTATTTTTTATATTTTGTTTTATCATTATAAGCTATCGTATGTCAAATTTCTTGCAGAGTCTTATATATATAATATTTAATAATGTTTAAAGAATATTAAGAATAAAAATATTCGAAAGTATTCACAGTGTTCAAACAATATATAACTTTTTTCTTTATTATATAATAAAATTAATTTGAAACATTGTGTTTTTGTTTGCTCCTTAAATTGATTTTTAGTATTAATAAAAGAAATATAACCAGATTTTCATTGCAGATAAATTTACTTGGAAACATAAATTACGATATTTGATCTTGCGGTATAATATGAGATTTTATTTTCTATTGTATATGCAATAGGTTCAAAAGAAATATTTGCAAGCTGGAATGAGCAGCGTTTCTCCCGATCAAACGGAATAGAAATTTTCGTAGCAGTAAAGTTTAATTCTAAAGGAATATTACGTTACAAAAACTATTTTTGAAAATTCTTGATATCTGCGAAATGATGTCTAACTTAGCATGATATAAAATATGACAAACTTTGGAGAAACGAATGTGTTAAAGATACACTGCTAGATAGAGGCATTGCTCTGTAATTTATAAGACATTAATTAATATACCTGTGTTGTGGTTACGCTCAAAACTTTTTTTTATTTTTATGAAGATAGGAAACACGCGTATATTAGTTCTGAAAGTAGTTGTCTGATTAATTATGAAGGAAGAACTACATTCACGCTAATTGCCTTAATTACAACAACTAGGAGCGTTATACCATCACCGGCATCTGTTTCAAGTCTTGAGCGCTACCAACCTTGCACAATGATGATCATCTATTTAAAATACCGAATCTCTGTGTCGAATTTCGAAATTTATTTTTGCTCGTAACACTGAATTGTGTGTTGTGGACGTCCCATTATTGTATATACGTTCGCTACTGTACGAAAGATGAAGATATATTAGGCGTAACCGAATTCATCTATAAAACGAGGTGCCGCTACAACCTCATACAGGTGATCGCAAGGTGCTAGGATAAATTTCAGCCCATAACTCTTCGGACCGTTCTAAAGCTCGTCACCTTGTAAACACATAATGTAATGTATACCCACTAAATATACAAACAGATACTCTCGGCAGGTCTTTCGCGTTCAGAAAAAAGTTTTTAAAGCCGATTCTGTAGTCTCTAAGCGTTCCTTCAAATTTGTGAATTATATTATAATTATAATTATAATTAACTGTGAATCACTGTTTTATTTTATAACAATATTGACAAATGAATAATAAAATAGGAAATAATAAATGCGTTAATTGATTTCGTTTAAATTAAATTAAATTAAATTTTTAGTTTCATTTATCTAAGGAGGAATAATAATTTTTGTGAGAGAATCAAAAAATAAATAAAAACATTAATTTACTTTACTGTAATATTATAAATATATAATGGATTTTATGTTTGAAGATTATTGAATGAATTATATAATACAGCAGTAGCTCCAAGCCGTCGGATATATTTCTGCAGCGGTTAATTACATTCTTCACGAAATAAAATAAAATAGAAATATTGACAATGTTTATAAATTGTAGGAGCAAGATTGAGATTAATAAGTTGTACCTTCTTAATTACATTATATACGTTTATCAAACGTATTTATTAAACAAATGATAATTTTGAAATTAAAAATATAAAAAATTCTCTTTAAAAATAGAAAAGATGAGAGATAAAAAGGTAAATTTAAGATAAAATATGTAATATTACGATAAGTAAGTACGATAATAAATGATGAAAACAAAATAAAGTAAATTTCAATGTTACTATAACAAAATTACAGTAATATATACAATTCCATTGATGGAAAAATACTAAAAATAATTGCAGAACTATATAAACTCACCAACGCCTGCAACATGAATTTTTTTCATCCATGGATAAATCGTACGATCTCTGTTCTCCTCATCTTCTTCTTCTTCCTCCATCATTCCCGGTGAGCTCTCCATCTGACCATCTTCTATATCATCCGCATCCGAACTATCTTCTACATGGTGCTGTTGTTGCTGTTGTTGCGGAGGCGTCTGTTGTTGGCCGCTCTGTATATGTTGAGATTGCTGAGACAAAGACTGTTGCGTTTGAAGATCAGGTGAATTGTCTCGGTGCAATTGACCCGAACCGGCTGGACTGCAGGCATTATTCTCGTGCTGGTGATGCTGAAGAGCATCCGGTTGCTGCACATGATTCTGCATTATAGATGGTGACAGAGGTGTAGATCCGAGGATAGTTGACGTCGGTACGGATGGTTGTTGTTGCTGTTGTTGACTTTGTATCGACGACGGACACGTGAGCGGTGGTTGTTGAGCTTCCGGCGGCATCGCTAAAGCACCCACCGCGTGATGATGAGAATGTAAACTGGCGTGATGAACTGCGTGCACTTGGTGGTGAGGATGATGAGGTCCGTAATATCCGCCGTATCCGGCGTATCCTCCGTTTAATTGTACCGCGGAAGAAGCCCCGTAAGGAGTCGACGCCGCTTGATGATGATGTTGATGGTAGCCGTACTGTAGTTGAGATTGTGGATGGCTTAAATGATGACTACTGCTGCTGCCCGAAAAAAAGTCCGCTCCGGTCGAAGGTATATAATTACTTTGACTATATTCCTCGTTGGGAGGAAACTTTGGATCAACCAACGAGGAAGTCGTAGCTAGATGATGATTTCCAGCTTGCTGTTGATGTTGATGGTGATGATATCCACCGGCGGCGGATGGAAGGAACGAATTCATGTTCCTGAATACTTTCTTATGGAAAACACACACACACGATAGTCTAAATTTTTAACAACCGCACTCCTCGGTTCTTCTCTCTTATCTTGCTCTCTACATCAATTCTTCGATCCGGCACACCATTTCGAGTTAATATTCATTCTCACAAGCTCACACTGTACGACACTGTGCTGTGGTCCATCGTCCACACCTCACCGTCTCTTGCGAAAAGGGGTGACGTTTTCTCGAAAGGAGGAAAAGAGAGAAAGAAAGAGAGGGAGAAAAGAGAAAAGAAATGGAAAGAGCGGGGCCACAACGAGCACGGAACTCGGTGGACAGCTGCTTATTCTCTCCTCTCCTTCCGCCACTTTCGCGATCCTCCACGACCTCGTTCGCTCCTTCCCGCCCACCGGAGCCCAATTACCATACCACGTGACCACAAAACCGACCAATCAGAGCTGCTTCTAGTCCGCGACCATGATGGATAACCACGGCACGCATGCAACATGTGAGTGGCGCCGCGAGAATTACTGCGGCAGGTGCAGTAACTTCTTTGCTTCGCTATTTCATGATTGTCATCGGGAATTCCGTAGATATTTGTAATTTATTAATTTTTTACGCACGTCCCCAAGTGTCTTACTTCCTAATATAATACACCATGCACTTGTTCTTTTCATAAACTTTCACTTCTTATTCACATCATCAGCTCGAATATCAAGCTGATTTTCCTGCAAACAATTCTGATAAGTCAAGCGTTTCCATGCAAATCATTTATTTTTTTTTGAATGATCAAGTATATTATCTCCGCACTGCACTTTTGTCACTGCTACGTTTCAAACTGTAAATGATTTCTACTGTAAATATAAAGATTGAGTCAGACGAGAAGTTTCGTCTGAAAGTGAGCTCGTATGTGTGTCCCGCGTCGGCAGAAACTCGTCTGGCAACTCTGGTTTGCTTCCAACTCCCTCCAGCTCCGTTCGCGCCGGTTGGTTTTGAGCCGATGCGGAGAGTCGCGTCCCCTCTTTCTCGTCATGCGTCTCTAGAATCACTCCCACTCCACGGCAGCATGAGACCAACCCCTGCCACGGAAACAGTGGATCTTGTGCCCTTATGGGGCATACTCGAGGGTACCTATAACCGTGGAGTCACTCCTACATATTCTCTTAACCCGCCTCCATGCTTCTGAAATTCATCTTATAGCCAGAATCAATGCTGAGAGAAACGATGGCAATGAACATTAATGCTGTTAATTTCGAATACTGTCGCGAGGATAATTGTGTTACTAATTCAGAACTATTCGTCGTGATCAGCAAGTGTTGTATGTTATCATAATCGTCCATTACAGTTCTATTTGCCAATATTATATAAAAAATTGGACATTAATTGAGCCCTATTAAGTCTCTTCTTATTAAGTGAATGTAATTTAATATTTGAAGTATACTAATAAAATATGTATATTTATCATTATTAATTGATATCCGTACAAACACATAATGTAATCTATATCTAAAGAAATAGATATAGATTCATCAATTTTATATTAATTATTATTAAACAGATAATAAATAAATAAATAATAAATAAAGGATGAAAGGATGTATATTTTAAGCTATTGAATCAGCCAATTTTAATTGTATAATTAATTGGCATTCAAGTTTGAAGATGTTACGTAAGGCGAGATCGAATTGGCTAAATTAATAGCAATAGATCTGCTGTTTGATTACGCTCTGCTCATATTAATGCACTGGTGTCTCGGCGTACTCGGTCAAGTACGTCTACTCGCGATCAGCTGCGTGGCATAGAGAATATAAAACGCCAAGTCATTACACAAAGAGCATACTCACTGTGTTTTGCCTTGGTACGACAATACAGCACGGTAAATTTAAGCTACATTGACGGTGTGCTGTATAAACGATCCGGGAAATAACAGTATACTGTAGAACGGTATTATAGAACAAAGGCAACATAAGATCAAGATTCGTCTCAAATGAATTAAATAAATTTTAGTTTAAAGTTAAAATTTAAACTTTTGATCAAAAAGCGTTTTTTAGCGTTAAAAGTTCTTTAATATCAGATACGCGTCGAATAGGGAAAATAAAGACAATTTACGATTGAACGTTTCAGGAAGGTTGAAAACGCATCGTCCGTTTTTACGACATCTCTCTTTCTCTCTTGAGTTAGTTCTTCGTTTACTCAGATACGCCGCGGCTTATTTCTATTTTTCTTATGGCCACTTCATGTCGCTCCAAGCAGGAGAGCGGAGCTTCGAGTGGAATCTGGAAGAGTCCAGAGGGGTTGAAGGGGCCGCTGAATGACGTAGAAGAGGTTAGAGGGGGTTGTCTCCTCGTTTTGCGACACAACCTCCTCGTCTTTATCACCGACGGTGCTCGGGAACTGCTGTCCTTCTCTCTTTCCTCATCCACCGCCATCTTACGCCATCTCTTTCGTCGTCTCGCTCCTTTCCTCCGGTTCTGCCCCGAGTCTTCTACTCTTGTCTTCCGGCGAAACACGATCAATCACTTTTCTCAGTCTCCCGGCATGACACCCCCTTTACACCCACGGCTATCCTCGAAGAGGGCCTGCTTCGTCAACGACGAGTCCTTTCGGCTACCGGACGAATGTGTGATCATCCAAGTGACGATTATCGTGAGATCACACACGTGGATCTGTCATATCACTTCATGAATTTTGTTGTCTCACAGAGAATTGTCGATGTTTCGACATTCAAAAAATGGTGTGTTTTTGGAATGCTGTATTGACGCACCTTAGCTATGTATCAAATATCGTTAATATTAACAAATTTTTAAACAAATAATTGGAAAAAAATTATTTGTTGAAATTTATTCAATAGATTTGTTACATTTAAATACTTTGAGGAGTTGGAATAAATATTGAAATGTGACAATGTGCTTTTTAAATTGATTTTAAACTATAACATGTGCTACCTTTCTATAAAACTCGCTTGGCAAGAATTCTTCGCGGATTTAAGATTTAAAGAGTTCAACGGACTTGCATCGTGATAATGATAAATGAGGACGAAACAGTTTACGATTTAATATCAATCTTGGCCAAAGCTGGTGCTTATTATTGCCCATTAGTAAAGTTTTAATAACGCAATACGGTGCTCGGATGGGGGTGGAACCGTTGCGATTTATCATTTTCATCGCTTTATTAACGGCGTTTCAGTTATATTCAACTTGTTGATCGCTTATGAAAGAGGAACATCGTCTCTGATATTGAAGCTGCGCGAATTTGCGTTTCCGCGATTATTTTTAGCGAGGTCCCCACTGATTAATCATCCCTATCAAAGACAGAAAACTGCAGATGGGATATTTTGAGGGAAATTGATATAATTTAAAAAAGTTCATAAAAAAGTGATGTCGAAGTTTCATCTTTATAGTCATAAGTTATAACAAATCGTTTATGAAAAATAGGGTGTATGAATACTATTGAATAGTTGTTGCTTTATTTCGCAAAGTTGTGGAATAAATCAGTCTTCAAGGAAATCTTAGTTACATTTTTCGAAGAGAGAAAATTATCGATCGATGATTCGTTCCAAATTCAAACTACATTCAAAATATTTGTGAATCAATATAATTCTATGATGATCGATAGATCTTTCGGGAAAAATCATGCGCGATACATCTCACGCATCGCATTTCAAATTTTGAAATTTAGAAAATATGAATGTTTTTCGCATTCTAACTCAAGGTGTTGGCAGCGGATCTGTCCAAGGTGAGAAACATGAGTCTCTGGAGATTCGATTTCGCTGCTGAGTCACGATCTCGAGCTTGCCGACATGAAAAGGGATCCATGTTCCCTTGGGGACATCCAGTATACATCTGATGCTTTGGATGCCTTCCGAACGTTCTTCAAGACTGTACCTTTTTTATGTACGCTTGACTGAATATAAAAATATGCATAAATATTTTGTAATTTTTTATGAAGAGAAAGATTATAAGTAAAAAATTTTTTATTATTTTATCGAAAAATTACGAGAAATAATCATAATTTTTATTGTTAAAATATAAACGTTATAATCTTTTTCTCTTAGAACGTATAATTTCGCAATTTTTGAAAGATTATTTATTCACGAACCGCATTGAAAAAACAATTTGTTAAAAAAAAGTTTTTTTATAAAAATATTTTCATAAAAAAAAGCAAGGCCTAAAGCGACAATAGCTTGACGAGCGGCATTGATGCAAAGTCACGTTAATGGCAATGAACATGACATCTTTCATCAGACAACTGGACGAATACTCTAAGTTCGATGTCTGAAGCAGTGTGTGAGTGAAAGTGTCAGCTGTAAGTTATTTCTTAGCCAACAGTAGCCCCATTTACAGGATAGGAGAAGATGAAGAGTCACTAGAAGCGCGATAATTATCGGCTGGGCATTGCAGTAAAGATGTTAACGCGACCTTCGATCCGTAACCTCGGACAATTACCACCTGACATCGCCGCTTGAAAGCAATTTGCATATACAACGCACTTTTCCAGCTTCCTTGAAAAGATAGCAGAAAATAAAAAAGTGCTTGTATGTCGACGATGCATGAAGTGCAAAAGTGGCTTGTTACTTTTGCAATTTGAAGCATCGTTAGCGCCAATCCCTCTTGACAATCTTGACACTCTTCCTCAAACAAATCCGGGGTCAACTAACGCAAGGACATACGGAATGCATGGTTTGTGCAGGCATAAGTAAAAGCATCAAAAACTGTTAAATTTTTAAAAACAATGATTCCTTATAATATTTACAATTACAAATTTGCTAAATAAATACTTGCAAATATTGCTAACAAGATGTAAATCCATCATTATGCTAAAATAGCAATAATTAATACAATACATCGCTAGCTATATATATATATATAACAGGATCGTAATAAAAAAAGTTATGTATTGTATTAATTATTGCTATTTTAGCATAATGATGGATTTACATCTTATTAGCAATATTTGCAAGCAATTAGCAATATTTATTCAGCAAATTTGTAATTGTAAATATTATAAGGAAGTATTGTTTTTAAAAATTTAACAGTTTTTGATGCTTTTACTTACGCCTGTATATATATATATATATATATGTATGTATGTATATATAAGTTTTATATTATATATATGTATGTATATGTATATATAATTATCTATTTTTAGCTGTTTTTAAATTTTACGCTAATCAAAAAAATCTAAAATAAATAAATTCCCAAATGTGACATAGGTACATGATATTATGAACAGTGACGAATGCATATCTCGCGTTTAGCATTGCCAGCTGTTTTTATTCGCAGCAGCAGCATTACTTGTCGAAGAGACGGCATTTACGGGTACATTTACACGTTTTGCAGAATGCTGTTGATTACTGCCTGAAGCAGAAGGAAAGAAGGAGGTAAGGAGGTTAAGGTCGTTTACCACCCATGACCTCGGCAATTACCATTCGACACCCTCCGTCTTCCGTTTCAAAAGCAGTTTGCACACACTAAGAATTTCGGCATTGTTCGAAAAGGATAGGTCGGGATCTCTGATTGACAGATGATGATCCAGAATCTGTCTCACTGTTAATTGTTTCCACTGTCTGCGAGACTTTGACGAGTAGCCTGCTTTGACTGGTTCTTTGAAAGGACATTCCAATATTATTGATTCTCCAATGGGACCTTGGGACCAAAATATAAAGAAAATCCTTATAGTAAAAAAGAAAAATATTGAAAAGTTTTAGAAAATTTTTAGTTTTTGAATTATAAGAACTTTGTGAAATCTTTGCATAAAAACATTTCTATTATTCAAGTTAAATTATAAATTTAAAATTAAATTGTATAATATAAATAATTAAACAATATAAGAATTTTCAAAATTTTTGATAAATATTTAATTATAATAAAATTATTTAAACACATAGTTTATGTATAACATATGATAAGTGTTATTAAACATTTGTTTTATTATAAATAAACGAATCTATTATACATATAAAAATAATAAATGATAAAATTTGATAAAGCTTACACAAAATAATGCATATTTTTGAAATATTTTTACAATTTTTTTACGATTAACTTAAATATTTATTTATTTAAATATTATATTACAATCATAGTAGATGCTATTGTATATAAATAGTGAATATTGAAAACAAAAACGCGAATTCATAAATATGTTATAATCAAATAAAGAAACAAATATATATATATATATATATATAAAAGAATAATTGTTTATAATAGTAAAGATACCTATAAGTACGAGGGTCATTCAATAATTAAAGACACAAATTGCTCTGGATGTAAAATAATTTATTTAATCAACTTGACATTTTTTTTATTTTTCAACATAATCTCCAGCAATACACTTAATACACTTGTCCTATTTTTTAATTACCTTATTTATGCCTGTTGCAAAAAAATCTTTATCTTGATGTCGGAGCCAATTTACCACATTTTCTTTGACGCCGTCATTGCCATTAAATTTCTTACTACGTAGCTTTTCCTTGAATGAACTAAACAAGTGGAAATCCGATAGGGTCAAGTCAGTTGTTCAACTAATTCACAAATTTCAAGAGGACTCGCCATCATAATTTGAGATTTTAAGATTATAAATAAAACAATTTTACTCAAACAGTTGATCAAAAGTCATCACAGGGATTCCAACTTACTGTTCTGAAAGTATCATAATCCTCTCACCAATTGTTTTGCTTCCACAGCTATTGTGTTTTTAATTATTGAATAACTCTTGTATATTAATTAAGAATATTTATATTAATTAGAATTATTTCAATCAGATATTGAAAGAAATTAAAATTAAAAATTCTATTTGTAATGTAAATCATAATTTTAATTTTTGTTTTGAATAAGAAAAAGTCAAATATGTCAAACATGTATTTGAAATACAATGAAGCAGCTTTTTTTTTATTCTTTAGCAAGTTTAATTTAAAAGCTAATATTCATTACAAACTCTTTTCAAACACATGCGTTTATAGATCTCGATTTTCTGAAAATCAAGAAACAGCACTCTGGAAAAGTGTTGTTGCAGAAGGTAAGTGCAAAGGGATGTCCCAAAGGCACGAAGGTTCCGGGAACGGGAGACGAAGAAAGAGCACACGGCAGCGCGAAGCTAAGATTAATGGATTTGTATTGTCGGCATTTTTTCAAGCGTTTTAGAAACACTTTTGAGACGAGGAGAGTGTCTCATTTTTCAAAAATTCCGGCGCGCGTATGGGCCCCACAGAAAATCGCTATCGATTCGCTTCACACTAATGATTTCGAATTAAACCGTGATTCTCTCGCACAGGTAAGTCACACACGTAATCTGTACATAGTCATGCGTTAGATCATTTAAAAATAAGTATTGATAATCGTGACGTCAATTTCCTACAAGCAACGCACAATGTTTGCGGACTTACGTAATTCGCGATAGTAATACTTAACCTTCGTTAGATATTTTGCTATACGAAGCGAAACAGCTTTAAATTTCATGCTTTGTGTTTGCACGGAAAAAAGCTTACGTAGTTTAGAAGTCAGGGATTATCCTTTCAAACAAGCCGCGAGGGACTGTCTGTCTTAGCGTGTATCAAAAACACGCAGGACAAGCGATTTGTGCTATTTAGTAGTAATTTAAAGATTTATGACAAATCACGAGAGCTAGGCAAAATAGGATAGAAGCCGATCAGCGTGAAAAGTGGTAAGAAACGTGACAAAAGCGGAATAGAATGAAGTTAGCGCCTTGGGACCTTCGATCTTTCTTACGAGAGGCGAAGATAGGAGTTACAGCAGCTGATGAGCCGTAACCGATGGACGCACAATAACCCTCCGTAAGCAGTACCGCTATCTTTCATTCCCCTTTTGATACTCCTATCGACCTTTATCTTACCTCAACTTCGCTTCCCAACTGCATAAGAAAATTCTCAACAACCCGATTATGCGCTTCGCAATCTTACCATTCCTGATGCAACAAGTCAATCGGCATACCTATATTAATTCTTACATATAATCGATCAATGAACCTTGATTTTTAGCGAGTTCGTGTAATGCGTATTATTTTTGTAATAAACTTCTTTGTCATATTGATATTATCCCATTATCTTGTATTTATTATCATTTCTACAGCGCAAAGACCATATTATTCCGATCGCAGATATTAGAAAATAAATTGCAATATAGCTGTGTTATTTTAAATAAAATTATTTAATACTGAAAATTTAAATAAAAGTTTGAAGAAGTAAAAGGATAGCACTTTGCTTGGCAAATCTTATTTTAATTTTAACAAAAACTTTTAACAAAAATTTATCTTAAACATAATTTTAAAGTGGTGTTAAAATTTGAACTCTAATAAATATCTGCTTCCTAAAATAATATTAAATATAAATTATATTTATGTATTTCATAATCCATTTGGAAATAAATATTTGGTTTTAAAATATGTGTGCGACAGGATAAATACATGTATGTTCATAATCTTGTCTTCGTTTTAAATGATTCTTCATTCTAACAATAAGTCAAGATTTCTTTAATGATTTATCTTTCTTTTGCTGACAAAATCGATCTATCTCTAAAACGTTTGTATTTTTAGAAGGATATTCTTCTTTTTAAGAAAGAAAGGAAGAAAGCATTTTGCATAGTAATAAATCACTATTTAACTTTTTGACTACAAAGAATGCCGAACCCTTTGATTTCGCACAGTGGTGAGCTGACTACTGCACGATGATAACTAGTTTATTCTATAGTTTCCATAATAAATGTTATTTAATGTTGAAAATCCTTTCTTTTTCTTAATCCTATCTTAAAGAAAAATTTGTAGAATTTCAAAGTCTAAAAGCTTTGTGATCTTTATTGTTATTCATACACAAATGCATATTCTCAAGTTTTTTTTTTTTACAAAAGATCTACAAAATCGGTTAAATTTTTCTTGAATACATTGTTAAAGACCTTGAATATATCGTTAAAGAGAATATAAGAAACACGTTAAAGATAAAAATCTAGAAATCACATATATTTTTCACATGTGTACCTATTTGAAAAAAATATATATTTGAAAAAAAAAAAATCTTTTAAATTTTAAAAAATTATATTGTTAAAATAACAGATTTTTCTTGTAATACTTCATCTTGTTTTTATTGTAATGTAACAAATTAACATTACAATATGATAAAATAATGTTTGGAAATTATAAAATATTTATTATTTTCTAATGGTATGAAAGATGGATACATAATGCAAGAAAGCGCACAAAACTATTTAATACAAAAAGTTCAATATCTTGAAGTGAATAATTACGTTCCATTCACTTTGCTTTATTCAGAGAAAACTTTAATATTTTTCCTGAAAGTTTGATGAGTCTATCGAATGCTATGCTCGCCCTCGCTTTTCTGCCCTTTTTCGGTGTTCTTTAATCATTCAAAGTAAATCAATCACCTATGTAGAGGCTTGCAATCACGCCAGTCACTTTTCAGCCACCGTCACCCAGAAAACTTTGGTGTCCTTCACACCCAAGTTCACTCGCAAATCCGACACCAAATGACGTTATCAAAAGCAAACATTTTTCATCATCCTTTTTTTTCATCCTATAATGATAAAAAAATACAAAATATTAAATATGTATAAAAAAATATTTTTTTTCGTTACTCTCTCATCTCATAATGACACGTAATATTCTTTTTACTAAAGCAAAAATTTCTATCCTTAAAATTATGTTTCATGTTTGACAATAATTTGCATTTGAATCCAATTAATTCTTAAACTTGTTATTTGCATTATACAGAAGTTTTTATAGGACAACATTGGACATTTATATTTTGTCTGATTTTTTATTATAAAAAATTATTTTGTTTTTTATAAGAAAAGAATATTTAAGAATACGACAGAATACGTCGACATGAAAAATTTCTATAAAACTGCATAAGTAATATTAAAAATTTTATAAAAAATAAAAGAATGTAAAAGACAGAATTAAATCAACTTTTGTGCATATATTATATATATATATATATATATATATATATATATTTAATCTATAATTAATATAAGCAAAATACGGATATAACTTATAGAATGTTGAAGATCAAAGAAAATTGTATTTCAAGCATTAACCGCATACAAGAGTATTTGCATAAATGTGCATTCTATTAAAGAGCTACGTTACGTGAAAGGGAATTATGTACCTCTTTATGAATGGCTAAACGAGAAAAAAAGTCATATGCTTTTCTCTTTTTCGATATTTCAGTCTCATAGATCCCATGTTCACGAGATTTCGCATTTTCTCTCTCTTAGTCGATCCCGCTGGAGAGAACCAATCAGCGATCCCTTAAAACCCTCTTGCACCCTGCAGCCCGCAGCCACGCCTGCCAATATAGGGTAGGTACCCTCGTCAGATCGACCCTTATCCTTTTTACCCGCCTTCCTTCTTTTCTCTCCTCTTGCTGGACCCAACTCATTTCGCAAAATGGATTCCGCTTGGTTGTTTTCAGTGATGGACCACCATGTTTGTAACGTGATATTGTAAGATAAAATTTCTAATGCAATAATCAATTTTATATTATTTAATTTTATTATCTAAATTAAATTATGTTATTTATAATAAATAAAATATCTGTTTTATTAGACAAAATCAGTTATCAACTTACAAACATTTGTGTAAATGTAATCGCCTTAATTTTTATTAATAGAAATCTTTGTACTGATATAGCATACATATAAATAAAAACTTTGATCATATGTAAAATAACATCGTTGCGCACGCGTACCATGCTTATTTTCCTATTGTAAATGGAATATTTAATTTTTTTATGGAAAATGTGCAATATTAAGTTATACAATAAAAAATTTTTGAATGTTTAATATAAATTAATTAACAGTATTTCTTATTATTATTATAAATATTATTTCTTTGCAAATGCATTGATAACATGAAATGCTAATGCTACCGATGTTATTACATAAAAATTTATATATTATTACTGAATATAAATTTATATAAGATATATCATAAGATTTATCAAATATATATGATAATGAAAGTTATGACTTCATAGTAATTGATACACACACACACACACACACGCGCGCGCGCGCGCGTATAATAATCGCTATTGCTATCGCAGTGACAAAATTCTAAAACATTCGATTTCGAATTGTTTACGCTCGAAATTCTTGATAATAAGTTTACTAAATTCTCACATTTAACAATATATACAGTCTGATAATAATAACAAAAGTTATTTTGTATATATATTTATTATTCACTCTCGAAGAGTACAAAGTTAGGTTTCGAACCACCACGTAGATAAACGGATGTGACGATAACCGGTGACCATTTCGATGTCTACCGAACAGCCGATGAAGGAGGCAGATGAAACGTACGAGTTATAATAATCCGTGATAGCAACGGTGGCGATGTCGAGGAGCGGAGGAGCGGCTGTGCTGTCACAAAGGCATGCGCCACCCACCTCGACCTGGACGCTCACATCGTTAATCAACTGCAGCGGGACCCCGTAACTTTCGAGGTACCGATCCACAGGTATGGCTTCACCTCGTTCTTCCTCCGATCTCGATATCTCCACCCAAACGTGGTGTCAGATAACTAAATATGATTCAGGGTTAAAGCGCATTTTATTTCTAATTAAACTTTACTTGTTCGTGAATGATTAATTAAATTGTTTCTACAAACCGTATTTAGTCCTTATAAGAATAAACTCTACCGCTACATTATAAAACAACTTTCTTACTGATGTGCAAATATGCAATGATAGCAATGTAACAGATATTATGGTGATAGTCACGATAAATGTGGCATACGTGAAACGCCGCATAAAATTAAAGGATTTACAATCTATTATTACGGAGAAAGCGTAGAAAGAAACCACCCCAGTTGGCGTACAGTGCTTTTAAGGGACTAAGAAAAGTACGAGGATTTTCCTATTCTATGGTGGCGCCCTTCTATGATATTCTCATATAGCAGCCCTTCTTCTTCTACGAAGGGGTGTACAGTGGGTTCAAGCAAGATGGAAGCAGGTTAGGGAACTGGGACTGAGGGGTAGAAGCGAGCCAACCCCACCGCCAGCAACCCTCTTTCTTTCCCCCAGAAAGCTTCGAGGTTGGCTCAAGGAACGCGACGAACAGGAACGAACGGAGTAAAAGGGGAAAAGGGAGCAGAATGCATAGAGATGAAGGAGAAACAGAGAGAGAATATAAGAGAAGTAAGGGGGAGAAAAGAGAAGGAAAGGGAGGGAGAGAAAGGGAAAGAGAGAGAGAGAGCCATGCCGACGCTGCTGCTAGTCAAACCAAAACTCGGCATGATTAATGATCGGTGAGAGGCAGAGCGCTGCTTCAAACAACAAACTTTTCCCAAGGAACGCTGGAGAATACAAGAAAAAATATATAAGAAAGAGGGAACTCTCTTTCTTCGCATCCACCCTTCAGACCGGCTAATACCCTCCTAGACTTCTGTCTCGCTTTCATCTTCCTGTTTTCTCGCTCCCTTTCTGCAATCGCATCCTTTGCTCTTCTTCTCTCTCTTACTTTGCTCTCCATAGCTCTGACAGCCTTTCATTTCTTTCCTCTTTTCTTTATTTCTTTCCTTTCCATCTAGATCTCTGTCCTTGTCTCCTCCGTTTCTCGTTCTCATCTCTTCTGCTGGCAACTCTCGAGAAATGGTCACCAGCGGCTTCACGTCTCCTTCCTTCTATTCGTATCTCTGCTATTACGCGGTTCTGTGCGAATACTCGAGATAATACCGGGTGATCTGGCTACCGTAGAATCACGTAGAGCCGTATAACGTGCTTGCTACACACATGGTTTCAGAGCACAAAGGAATAATATCAAAGAAATTTTTCCGATGAGGTCATCGCAAATTTTCTTTTATTTTCCAACATACAAAGGGTATTCTAATATCGGCATTATTATTCCACACTCTTGTACTCGGAATAATATGGTAGTTGGCAGAACATAGGATTGTATCAATTGCACTTCACATCAACTTCACAATACGATTTTATATGAATCTTGTCGTATATATATCGAACTTGTCATGATTAGAAATGGAATTTATTGTTCAGTTGACATAATGATAGATACTAGATATTAATATCACTAGTTATATTCGAGCTTCACGAATCGAGCTGAAAAATCCAAATGCCGCACAGCGAAATTAGACGGCCAAAGCTGGCAATGTGCGTGGATAACCATTCAACTGTGGTTCAGGGCAACTTGGACTGTTGCATGACCAGCGGTCTGCCCGAGTCTAGACTTGGGCGCGAATATGCTTGGTCATCGGCGGCTGGACGAGGGAGTTCAGTGTCTAACAGTAACTTTCTCTCTCTTTCGTCCGTATCGACATAACAGTACCTCCTTCTCATTTCTTCCTCTCTTCTTCCGTATTTACGTGCCTAGTATCACGTGCGTATAACCGTCACGGCGACGGAATAATAGCACTTATTAGCTCGCTACTATTTGCTGCTGATTCACTTGATGAGCGGCATCCTCAGTCGACACGTCTTATTGTGATACCAATCATTTGCCTTTCCACGGCGGCTAAGATGTAAAGAAAAGCTTCAACGATAATTCTTTTTTTATTTCTTCTCGGTTACTCTTTCGTAATTTACGTTTATAAACAAACAACAAAAAGTGGCAGAGCACACTGCATAAGCACGCGTAAATATCTTTGGGTGGTCCAATTTTTTCTTGTTTATCTTTTATCCGTAAATAAAATCTTGCATTTACTTATACATATTTACGTTAAGAAAGTATATTTAAGAAGACAAGAAAGAAAGAGAAAAAGAGAAAGGGAAAAGTTTTGGAATTTATTTGATTATTAAATTGTTTGGTCATTAGCTAGTAAAAAATAATAGCAATTTAATATATAACTAAACAATATAAAACTTGACTATTTACACACTATTCATTTGATGTTCATTCTTGCATCGATAGCGATGTCGATTTAAGCAAAGTCGATTTAAGAAGCTCCTTATTCTATACTACTCATAGTTGATTCTCCGTAGAGACGCAGAGAAGAAACCAACTATAAAGCGTGCGCTGCACGATGACTAAGGGCAGGCACCGTAAGTCACTCAAATTGAATTAAACGCAACTCTAAAATCGTGACACGGCGTAAACAATCAGTGTCTATTCATTGTCGGTAGTCGGGAAAGCCAAATCACTGTCTCGCATGAAAATTGAAAATTACGATTTATGCAATTTACCATTCTTAATAATTCATCACTTTGAACGTTTCGGTATATATTTTTATTTATTAATTAATAAATTTTCTGTTAGAATTGTATTAAACAACTAATCATTGCTTTAATCTTTTTATTATATTTCATATTATGTATATTTTTTAATAAAATTTAATTTTATTAATAGCGCAATATAGCAGACGAAAGCACGTTTTGTAGAAAAAGATACTCAACTGTATCCAATTTTTACTAAACCCAGTTTTTAAAGGCAAATTGATATGTAATCACACATATCGATTGTGAAAGAATTAATGTAAATTAATGTAATTCCAAATAACTTTAATTAGAAAATTTCATTTTTATTTTAACAAATAATATTTCCAAAAATACGTTTTGTATTTAAATTATGATATTTATAAACAAATATTGTACCATATTTATGTTTGGCTACTCATATTTGTTTGTAAATAACAAATTTACATTTTTCTAAAATCAAATCAATTTTTTATTTTTTTTATATTATTATATTTATATTATATTTTTATATTATTTGCTTTGTATTGTATTAAAATAACACATGTAGTACTATGATATAATTTGCATAAAATTCCATTTTATCTATCGAGAGTTCTATTAAGATAAATCTTGATTTATCTTAAATATTTTTCAGTTTAAAAAAATATTTTTAAATAAATTTGAATGTGTGTGTGTGTGTGTGTGTGTGTGTGTGTGTGTGTGCGCGCGCGCGTGCGTGCGTGCGTGTTTTATAAGTGTATCATTAGAATATATTTTTATATAGTTAAACAACATTTCATAAAAATGTTGTGAGAACAATCTCTCTAAGAGTGTTGGCAATTATAAACCCAGATAGCACATGGATGTCCACTGGACGTCCATTGGACGTTCGAGTTCGAACATCGGGACGTCCATAGGCTAACCAAATATAGTCCGACGAACGTCCATAGGAAATCTTATGGACATCTGTTATTCACAACTTCGGACGTCCATTGAACATCCGAAAAAAGATCTAAAATGGACCTAATTTTCAATGCTCTACTATTCATAATTATTGGTGGAATAAACTTAAAAAATATATAAAGAGAAGTTTAGAAGCAATAATAAAAATCTAAAATACAGGATAATATTTATTATGAAACATAATTAATAAAT
>JANQDE010000002.1:4490996-4563364 GCA_037157785.1 Cephalotes varians | reverse complement strand
ATCGGTCCTTATTTCTATTTTTAATACACAACATCTTCTAAAGATGTTAAGTATATGCAAGAGTATATTAAGTTTTTCTATACTTGTAGAAGTGATGCAAATTAATGATGGGCACAAACGACCCATTATTATATGTGTACCGGAAAACCATCGTGTGTACTGATAATACGTGTTAAGTAACATCTTAAGATGCTAATACGGTTCTGTGATTCGTTTATGACATCTTATGACATCTTAAGACAATACTTAAGACGGTTTTAAATATAAGAATCAATAATAATTATATATGAATATAGGTCCAAAACCGGATTTCCTATAGACGTCCAAATATCAGTCATTAATGGATATCCGAAATTGGATATACGATGGACGTCCATTTCATGTCCATGGACGTGCGGACATAAAATGGACACAAAATGAATGTCCATAGGACGTCCTGTGCTATCTGGGAAGAGAACTATGTAACACCTGAAATGAGAATATTTGAGCAAATATATGTAAGCGATGAATATAATGATAATTGCATATTAATATATCTCAAAAACATTCTTTAAATATCTCGTGCTATCTTTTTCTCTCCTCTCACGTATGTGACACAACTATACACGCTTATACGCATGTACAATGCTGTACGGATTGTTTCTTTGTCCAACCGGATATTTCCGGTATTGGTAACAGCGCATATTGCACTGATGTACTCTTTATTTTCGATCGATGATGTATTAGACAACGTATAATGTTTTAGTACACCTACAATTCTCGGCAGACGGGGCGATCCATCGTCAATGAACATTGGGATTACACGGTTAAATGAGATTCTAGCGGCGGAATCAAAGAGGCAGCAGGTGGTCAGGGCCACAGCCATCTCTCCCCGCGGGATATGCTTTACCGTCTGGTCCGTATTCTTCAAGTTACTATGTTCTTCCGCCATATTGCTAAAGAATCATTCTGTTAACTAAAAAATAATCTATTTTATTAAAAATTATAAAAAATATAACTTTTGCAATAAAAATAATCTTTCAAAATTGGTTTATATGTTTTTACATATAAAGCTTTATAAAAAACTGTCGCATAAAGAAAATTATTTTTTTTTAATTATATATATCTTATTTTAATGAAAAAGCTGTATATATTGCATCTGTGTACAGTAAAAAAAGATATTAAATATAAAAATTTTGAAATAAAAAAATGATATATAGATATATTATACAAATAATCTGATTCACGAGAAATTTCAAGTAGCGAATAAGCTGGTATACCGCCTAATGAAATACAATTTGACAGATGATATATGCAGAAAATATAACCGAGGGATTCGATTAACTAGTTGCGTTAAGAGATAATTAAAAACCGGGAATGCTACTGAATATATATGCAAAAAAAGTCTTTAGTATAAATTGGAAGTTTATCACATGCGCCAGACAAATTAATAGATGAAGTACATGCATAAACCGATTATGAAGAAAGTGCATCCGTGCCTGAAGAAAAAGGACATTGCAGGACAGACCAAGTAGACAGCCTCTTCCAAGGGGCGAGCGAGTCATCATTAATATTATACTGCAGCGGCGCTCATCGCAGGCGTCAGATCTATGCCGACCTCTTTCTGTCCGCGTCCGATATAAGATGCACGACTGGACCGAAGGCCAGAGGCATCAAAGACTGCCTTCCTCTTCTCCGTACGTCTACCAGACTAGACCTACGCCACGGCGCACCTTATCGACTAGAGATTCGTTATACCTTCTAGATCACAATTTTGAATTGATGGACGTGCCAACCTCACAATTTTGTAATATCAGGTTCAAATAACTGCCACTCAAACGTACTATTCGTCATTTCACGATGCAGGACTATCTCAAATTTATTATTGATCGTGTCGTCAATAATTCTTTTCTGTAAAACGAGTTCTCATATTCTGTATTAATCTGACAGCTTCGACGAGAGTCATGAACAAGATTATAGTAAAATCAGTGATACGGAATATTTTAATATGGAACAGTCAACACTCAATTGAACGATGACCGTTGGTAATTTCGCGCGTGAATATTAAATGGAATGACGGTTAATATGAAATGTATCGAGCGTGCCTATGCATATCTAATATCTTTTTTTATTTCCTGAGACGATGCAACAACGTTGAAGCGTTGTCAAAGACCCCCTCGTGATTGAAGAGATCTCATTAATCAAAGAGACATGATTCCGTCAGGGCGAATACCCTCCCCCCCCCCGCTTGCATTGTTTGTGCAAAGGATTCGTTTAGTTTAACCCCGTTCATATTTCTCCATTCTGATTCCGTTAAAACCCAACTTGAAGATACTTAAGTACATCTGACATCTACCATGTCCACGTCAGCCTTTCGATGTCAAGATTCCGAGAGTTGTAGGATTAACATTAACTTAGTGTATTAAAAGGGTAAGAGTGTTGAATAAAACAATGGAATTACTAAATATGAATATTCTTGATCGTATCAAAGAGAAAACGTATTCGATCTATTGCTAATACAAGTTAAAGGTTCTTATTTTTATACACCGCACAATCCCGGCAGTTAATGAATGCCTCGTGTCAAGCTGGAATGTTAATCGGCTAGAATTCATCAATCACTACTACGAAGAAAATATGGAACGATGTAATTTACGAAAACTAATCAGATAACCGCGCGTTAGAAACCGAAGGATAGATATAACTCATAATTGACATAATTAGCATATTGCAAAAAGCGACGAAAATATTGTTTTCTTTGTCGTTTTCTTATTCTTATTCGTGTAATCGATAGGTCTGCCTTCCTCCAGTTGATGAAATTAGTAATTGCTCCCGACGATATATATCTGACGTTTTAAGCGAAACAGTTCCTGTACTCGCGTTATCTTAATCAGTATATCGCCTGGGAACGATTATCTCGTCGTCATAAATTGAATATTACGTATGCACGGAGAACAGTGCATGCTTTCTCGTACAAAATAAAAAATAATCGTTCCTTTACATGAAACGAGATAAGAATAAAAATCACATAAAATATATTTTTATTTTCTCGACCGATTGACCCTTCTCCCTCCGTCCACTATTCGATCAATCGAGACACGTCGTTTAAAGTAGTGCGAAATCCATGGAATCGGGTCAATAGTTTCGTAAGTCGTGTTTGCTGCCGCGTGACGGAGAAATACGGACAATGTGCTATGAGAAAAGTGGCAAAGCTATTGCCGCAGTTCACGTTTTCTCGCGGTATTCCCTGCCGCAGCCTCAATCGTAGTCGCCGTTGCTGTCGCCGTCACCGTCGCCGCCGTCGGCGAATGATCAGGCTGGCAGGCAGGCAGGCAGGCAGGCAGGCTGGTTGGCTGGCTGGCGGTCTGCGCACCCTCTCCCTCTGTGTCACATAAAATCATTAATCTTGCTATGTTTTCTCGCACATTCGAATGTGGATTTAGACTCGAGACGAGAGATCCGCGTGAGGATCCCTGGAAACGTACGTAAACGCGTCCAACCGTATCTACGCTGTGCAGCCGTTTGTCTCCATCTGAGCGACTCCGGCACTCCGCTATTCGAACCAGAATGGCGAGTCTGGTGACGTGAATGTCCGGTAAATATCGCGATCCGATGTTCGTATACGATAACTCCCGGTGCAAGGTATGTTTCGCGTGTAGTTAAGTATACTGATATCGATGCTTCCTGTACCGGGAAGAATATATAAACGTGATTGGATCTTTTACGATTTCATATACATCAGTTGTTAGTACACTCGAAGTGAAAATTATTAAATCAATGTAACATTCCAACAGAACACTTTTTAATGGATGTGTAATTAAATTCGTTGACTATGAAACTAATTTTAATAGTTATTGATATTATCTTATTACATTGTAATTGAATTATTATTTTCATTTAAACTAGTTCTACAAAAGTTCTACAAAAATAATACTTTATAAGACATACACAAGCTACTTTGATGAGATATTAATTTAAAATCACGCAGTGAATGAAATAATTGATTGCGATAAGCGAAAATATGATAAATTACAAATTAATAATTTTGTATTATATAATTATATAATATAATCATAACTATGCATGTAACTGTTTAATTAATAATTGGCATATTTGAATTAAGTTAGATAAAAAATTAGATAAAAAAATATTCTATATCAATTAAATATTTATTGCTTTTTAAATAATGAAACACTCGTTTTGTAGAAAGTATAATTCTATAATTAATCTTAATATGTAAATTTCCTGTGCATTTTGCATACTTTTGTGTACCTTTATATACCTTTCACAAATGATATTTATATTTTTTTTCTTGTATATATTTTATATGTACAAGATGATATTTTATATATACGTACATTTTTTATATACATATTAAAAAAACACACAGATATCAGTAAGATAAAAGATTAAACATGACATAAGCTAAAGTAAAATTTTGTGTGTGTGTGTGTGCGCGCGCGCGCGCAGATAATATTATCATATTTAATCGTATTTTGCAAACTTATTATTTATATTTGCGTGTTTAATAAAATTTAATTAATTTAAATAAATTTTTCTATATATATACGAGAGTTTTTGTTTGAATTCCGAACATTTTTGTATTTTTACTGCAAATTATTAAAAACCGATCAGCATTATCTTCCGTTTAAAAAAGTATACTATTTATTATTGCAAAAATTTATACAAATTTAATTGTCTCTATAATACTTAAAGAAATTTTAATGCACACTTGCAGAGAACCAGTTGGGAATCGCTGATTTACATGAGGCGGTAGCGTTTTTCCTCGTCGTGTCATTATGAAACATTCTTTTTTTATCCACTAGATTATACTACGAGTGAAAAGTGGGCAGTCCACTCGATTGGTAATTACACCTGTGTATGCACTTCATTAGCACTTATGAGTAGTTGCGTAACGACTAGCATGTCATTTTAATATGAACACGATCAGAGATTAATGGATTTGCTTCAGCCTTTACAGAAAGATTCAAGAAATCGTGCATCCGCATGTGATGTCTATTCAATGAACAGTCATTGCAAAGATATAAAATGATAAAATTATGTGATACAAAAGAAAATTGTCGTTTTTAGATTAGAAATTATTATATTAAATATAATATTTATAGCAAAAATTATATTTATTACAAAAGATCATGTAGTTGAAATTATATAGTAGTGTATTTACTCAAATCTTTATTAAAAATAAAACTTTTGAAATATTTTAGTATAGTCACGTTATAATAACTATATTCAAATTGCTTATAACATAAAATATTTAAATTCAAATTCATATGCATTTCTATAGATATATATTCAATAAAATGTATGTCAAATAAAATTAAAAGACAATGTTTCCATAAATTATATTATTGAAATATAGAACTATAAAAAAATATAAACAAATAAAAAATATACATAGAATATTACAAAAGATGTTAAAAAATAATAAAAATAATATAATAAAAAATTATTTAAAAATAGTTCACTGAAGTTTTATCATTCAATTGTCATCAAACATATCTTGTTGAATAATGTTTTTTCGAAGCATTTTTGTGAAATTATCTATTAGCAAATCTAAACTTTACAAATATTGTACAAATGTATTCTTCATTCTGATATTAAATAGAATTACAAATAGAATTTGAATCTACCTGTATAAAGGACGAGAATGTACAGTTTAATACGATGTGTGAGTGAACTTATGTGCAACAGGTCACGCTAGACGTAGCAGTTCATCATCGACAGTGCGCCAACATGCATGCAATCAAGTCCATGGATATAATGACGTTCATTAATTCTTTTTTACATTTGTTATTTTTCCATTGCCATTAAATATTCGTCCATGATACGCGCGAACGAATTCAAAATATTTTTAGTGACCTAATTGTAACTATCTAATATAATCGTAACATATATCTAAAATCGACATACAAATATAATTTTTAATTTTTAATTCTTATAATTTTTAATTGATTTATCTTATGAATTCCGTTATAATCACGAGTTAAAGCTCATGCTTCCTGTACATGTACATTACTTGTTACATAGATAAAAAATTTTAAAAATATATTAATAATATAATAATATTAATATTGATATTTATCGCGAGTGCAATAAAATCTATTGAATTTAAAAATATTTATCAAATATAACGTTAAGTTACTAATAAGAATTTTTTTAGATTTATGGATATACTTTTGATATCCTCTCATTTAAGATCACTGTTGCTTTGTATGCACCACACAAACCTCTCTAGAACCGAATTTGTCGCCTCTTATCAAACAAATTCGGATCTACAGGGTAGATGTAGAGCATTAACTGGGCTTTCTTGTACGGCACATTATTTAATTATCATTAATTTTCTTATATATTAAAAATACTTAACGTATACGTGCCAGTTTTAACTTCTTTGTCCGCCCAGTATGTGATCTTCAGTAGACTTCGCAGGTACCATTTTAGGAACCTAAAAATATTTCCCTATTAATATCAATTTTTATATTTTAAAAATAAACACAGAATTATTAAATATAATAAATTCGGTTACAGATAGAACAGATCTTCAAAATTTGTAAATTTTAAACATATTGTTATACCTTTGAAAATTTTAAATACAATCGTAAATACAATTTTGCACAACTTTATCCGTTTCGGTCTTAATTCAACTTCTATAACATATAAATGTAAATATTATAATAAAGGTTTTAGTTCCGTTAGGAATGTATTATGTATTCTATCAACTTTATAACGCAATCATTTGTAAATACACACGTACATTTTTGCAATAAAACTATGCTGCGTTGCGGTGTTTGCATTTCTAGGAATGAATATCGTTAAACTTATAGAATATAGTTAATTTCAAATTAATGTTCGTGCGCAGGCTTACAAAGTGCACTGTCATACGGAAATAGCTTGAGTATGCCGAGTCACTCCTCGAGAAAGCGAGACAAAGTTTGCTTTTGCACAAACTCTGCGTAAACTTGAAAAAGATATTGTCAAAATATCAAATTAATAAAATTAGTTAATGCTATATAAAATCATTATTTATTCTTTAAATAAAATTAGTTTTTAAAATATATATTTTTAAATATTATAAAACGCCCATAATTATGAAAGTAAAAGTATAAAATAAAAATGCAAATCTTTTATCAGTTACGTATTCGATTTTCTTTTGTGATTTAGTTTCTGGAATTAAACGATTTACGAGAAGAAGAAATGTATGTGGATTATAATGTTTAAATTTAAAATAGAAATATTATTGAGCATCAACATCTAACTTTGACCGAAGTTGGCAGTGATTTAATTTATTTGAAGAAATGTATTATTTTAATGTGCTATTTATTGCTTTATTTTAGTATTAATACTGCCATTGTCACTTACGCATTATTATTAGTGCAATATTTTACGTTTGTTAAAAAATTTTGTAGAAACATTAATTTTGATTATTGTTTAATTATAATCTTATTTGTTTTTGTGAAAGAAAACTTTGCAAGCTATATAAATATTAGATATTGATATTAAGTCTGTAAATTAATTGATAGCACACAAGCATGTACAATTTGCATATAATTTGCAGCATGTAAACAACAATTCTTACGTGATATCTCTTACTCAAAGACTTAACAAAGTACGCAATTAAAAAGCAAATATTGTATCTGTTTCTTTTAATATTTAGATACGCTGTTACAGATAAACTCTGTTATGTCACTTGACACGCTTCGTAAGTGAATATCGAACAGGGTTATCTCAGTGACAATGATTACATTACACCTGCACTACCAATGATGATTGATGCTCGTCCCTGGGATCGAAACCACCTGAGCGTTAACGGCTCAAGGATGACACAGCTGAATGTAGCAAGGTCGCGTTCTCCTTGGTTTTCTTCTTCTTCTCCTTCTTCTTCTTCTTCATCTTCTTAGCGGTGTACAGCTCCTTTTATTCCTGTACATGTGTCGACGTACCTTTCATTTCCAGGTTACTTGGTCATGTCGCATACGCTGGTTGTTCGTGTTGCAATTAGTGAAGAAAAAAATATATCTTATAAAAGTATATAATATAACGTTATATATCAACATAACAAGAATAACATAATATTTGAAAAATATATTTTAAGAATATTTTCTAGTTCTATTTTCTAGAAAAATAAAAATATTGTAATATCTAATATATTTATATAGCAAAAAAGCGAAGAGACTATCGTAAAGAAAATGTCACAATACCTAGACAAATTAGTCTTCGTATGTCAGGAAAGCTGAAAAATGTTGAGTTTTTAGAGATATATTATGTATCCCAGTAAAATCGGCTGATGATATTAATCCTTTTAAACGACGATTTTCGGGTTCTGATCCGGATTAAGGGATCTGAAAATACCTGACTTATTCAAAATGTTTCGAACCTTTCAGCTTGTAACAGCAAGCTTAGCTACTGATGTAGCTGCTTAGAAACTAGTCTTCTTTAAGAATCAAGTAGTCTCATATATAAAATGTCGAAAAAAAATAGAAATACAAATATTCAAAGAAAAGTAATATTATTACATTTTAACAATACAATTTCTTTACTTAACATCTACATCTTAATAAAAATATATATTTAATACACTTTAATACAGTTTGTATCATATATATATATATATACACACACAATATAATATGCAAAACCGAATATTACATAAAGAACAAAATTCTGTTGTAGAATAAAATTTACATAGGTTTGTCTTATCGATCTCGTTAGTTTAAATTAAACTTTTCATTGAATAAGCTGCAACATGTGTAATTGAATAATACTTTTAAAAATCTGTAAATAATTTATTTCATGAGAATTTATTTCAAGAATTTATTTTTTTCGTTATAGACTATCTTTATAATTAGATTGTCATTAATGACACATTGTTTTTATACTAATACATTTTATAGTATTCTGCGATTAACCTTACCGACACATGACGTAATACAAGAATACTAAAATTCCCTAGCTAAAAAATTGTTATTTTGTTGACTCTTATAATTTTCTTTAAACTATTCATTTTTTAAGTTTACTTTGAAAATTTTTTTGTCTATTAAATAAACGTTTAAAATCGCATATTACTTACTTTCCGATATTTTACGATTTTGAGTCGTGTTGATTACATCTTGAGGATAAGCCACAGAAAATTGTAAGTGGAGATGATCATCGACAATAAGACAAGCGTATTTGAATTTCGTAGGCAAGCAATCTTCCTTCTATCGACCCAAACATTTCGTCTGCCCCTAAGACGCCATTACTGAATCATCTATATATACATATATCTATATAACGCATACATTTACACTTTGCCATCAAAACCGTTGTTATTCCTTTATTATCATGCATATTTTTTTTACAAAAAAACTATAGTACCGATGTTATTAAAGTTTTTTAATCAACTGTTAAGTGAATATGATTGAACAATCAAATATATTTTTTAAGATGTTATATACGTTAGAAATATCCCAGACACACGCATATCTAAAAGACATCTTTATGACGTCTTTTAGGTGACATGTATGTTTAAAAGATGTCTTTATAATGTCTTTGAGATAAAATAAGCATAAATTAAAAGAAGAAATATACTTTATTATATTGAAAATTTATAATTAACAAATGCAATTAATTACTTTTCTATGTCAAATATTAACGTTTAAAAGTTTCATGTTAACTTATCTCTGTAGCAAAATATTGCATATGCACAGTGGCAGCAAACATAATGTGTGAAGAAATACTTATCGAAGTACATTCTAATCTATAAACAAAATAACATATTTTTGTAATAGATTCCAATTTTAAAGATTACACATACAAAATTTATAGATTTTTACCTCTTATGATGTTTGATGTATAAATGATGTATAATATATAAATTCGTCATGGCAGAAATGATATCAGAAACGATATCAAACAAAAAAATCTGCGAAATAATAAAGATCGGTCAATGCAAAGTATCACGTTACCGATTATAGGCGTTGTAAAATAAATAGATAAAAATGAATGAATATAATAGATAATACAATAGTAAATATCTTCCACGTGAATTTATTTCACAAGAATAATCATCAGTATTAAGTTACTATAGTTTATGCTAACGATTACTTACATACTACGCAAGTAAGTAGCTCGCGGATGCGTTTTAATAGGAAAAGCAGTTGTAGTCTCGTTGCTTGATATTCTCTAACACAAGGAGAGTCTCCGACTTGTTTCATGGCCGAACGGAACGTCATGGCTGAACCAACGAATAAACCAATAAACGGGGCAACCATCTGCTTGCCAGCCGGCATCTTTCCCTTCCCTTTCGCTCCCCTGGCCGCTCCGCAACTCCATTCTTCTCCCCTCGTGTTTCTTCCCCTTCACCCTCCTGACCCCTTCAGCACCATTTTATGCGATCCTGAAATGAAATCCACGTGAGAGCTTGCAGCATCCGTAAAGAACTCACGCGGCTTTTGTGCCATGATAATAAGCGAATCCATCTACAATAGTGGGTCTTTATTGGGGCAACTCGATACAATTAAGTCAATGAATAAAAACAATTTTTAATTAATGCAATCAATATAATTTTTTTGAATGTCATAACTGCTATAAGATTATAATCAATATGGGAACTTGCAATAATATAAGCAGCATTTAATCTGCATTATAAATCCAAAAAATAACATTAATAAATTTTAATTTTATTTTAAGATAGATAACAGTATATAAATAAATAAATATATATAAGTAAAATCAGAATTATATACTTGTTTATTATATTCAATAAAAATTGTTAAGATTAATAACAACACCAATAATTAGATTATGTGCATGCATTTTTTTAATGTAGAAAATATAATAATATGTTGACATTTAATATATAATATTATATTCGTGATTATATTTAATTAATATTTTTAGAAAAAATCATTCAAATCATGAAATAATCATTATGAAATATTTTCATATAATGTGGACATAATATTAGGAAGCATGCACGCAAGTTGCGTAGAATCTCGAAGACAAAAACTTGAAAGAAGTTGGAAATACGCAGCAGGCTGGCTATGAAATCGAAGGTCAAATAGGTCGCCATTATCCGAGACCTATTACCTACAACGGACCGTGATACCTGCTCCGATACCGAAAAAAGAAAAACGTCAGAAGAGAGCGCAGAGCTGCTTCCTATAAAGAAATTTCAAATAACTCTTAAAAGTCAATTTGGATGTACATTTTTGGGAGAATACTAAAACTATTTGATAATTCATAAAAAAATAGTAATGTCTGACAATTAATGAAAGAAAATGTTACAATGTTATTCATAAATTTATACTTGATATACAAGTGTAAATTATAAATGTAAGCTGTAAATTACTCATATTTATTCTAAAAGAATGTAAGCACGATTACGCGATAAACTGAAATAATATCGATATAATAACCTGAGAGAATGCAGTGTGGTTTGTAAAAGATTAGACAGGACCTTATTGTATTTCCCATGCACAGCATGACATCATTTCTTGGAAATATGTTAACTTATGACACCAATGTTTTAATTTAATTATACTAAAAGTTATAAAATTGAGTGGAAGATTAATTTTTCACTACAGGTTTATAGTGGAAAGTTATAAACTTATAAATTATAGGCTGATAATAAAAAATTATACAATGTATATATTAAATAATTTTATCTTTCAAATTTTCAACGATAAATCTTAATTTTAAAACATTATTTAAAAAAATTTTTATATAAAATTTCGAAATAATTTACATATTACAAGTTATATAATTGTTATCATTATGTAATTCTAAATTCTTAAATTCTAAATTTGATTATATACCATTACAAAATTGTTTTTGATAATATAGGATGAGGATGAGACCAACACGCGTGCCTGACACGCGTTTGGATGTTTGGCGGTAACATCCCCATTAAATATATGGCAATCACGGTGGCCATACTTTTCACAAGACGAACATCGATCACTTAACGCTTTGTTGTGTCACGCTACTTCTTGTCCATTCACGTGCCGCTTTATGGTCGCATATACACACATACTTTCTCTTTTTTTCAATATTATCTTTTATCTCCAAAAAATATTGTTTATTTAAAAAAATTTATTTTTCTTCAAATAAAAAAAATTAATATAGACAGAAATTTAAATTACCGAAACGGATTATTAAGAAATTAATCCATGTTTTACTTATAAAAATCGTTAGAAGAAATAAATTTTGAAAATAAAACTTTTTAGTAAGATACTCAACAAGTTTAGAGATTGGAAGGTTAGATGTGGAATGTAGACGATGTGGGAAATTCTTAATTAGATTCACAGCTGGTTTATTCTTGTGCATACACGCTCGTTTCAAATTTTTTTACGCTTTTATAAGAAACTATAGAAGACATGAGTGCATTTATCAGACGTTTATTTTGCGAAAAATTGCAAACGCAATATCAATAAGATAATATTTTGTTTAAATACGAAAGAGTTTTGCTTTCTTTTTCAGATTTTTTAGTTAACAATATTTAAAAGAATTTTTTAATACATTTATTCAATTAATGTGTGAATTAAAATGTGAATTAATATCGTATTTATTACAATAATCAAAGAATTAATCTATGTCCATGCTAAGAATATAGTAATCGAAAATCACAATTGAATCAATAATTCTTTGTCCAACAATTCTTTCGTTTGTAGTGTATAGAATATAAGCAAACAAAGCAAATAGGAAGAATAATTTTTTTTCTTTAACGATTAGGTTAGTTGTAATAAATTCCATTAATTTTATGCAGTAAGCTTTTTTATTTGCGAAAATAAAACATAAAATTTCTGTACTGGTTGTAAATTTCTGTACCGGTTGTAAATTTCAAGAAAAAATCTACACTGATCTGCGATAATTGTCATTGTAAAATTACGTACATATATGTACTATCATTGGGTGTTTTCCATTTAGTGACACAAGTCGACACAAACATCATTCTATCTTGCTTGGCATTCAATAAATAACAAAGACAGAATGACATAACTTGTGTCGATTTGTGTCATCAAATAGAAAGCACCTATTGCAAGTTACGAAATGGACTGAAATGAAACTGTGTTGCGGGTGAGGAACACTGTGCAAATCGATCGGCATCCCGTCAGATTGCGAGAGGCTATATGAGAATCACAAAATTCGCCACCGTCGGCGCCACTACGGTAGTGCTTTATACGTGCTGGAATGTATTTCGTTAGATATTGATATCATGTAAATGATACTTATTTTTCTTGTCTAAAATACATTAAAATGACATTCTGAAAATGTCATGTAAAAAAGAAAATTGAAATACTATATAAAATTTGTTTCATAATTTCATACGATTGAGATTAAATTCTGAAGAAAGACGAAATAACTGCGTTTTCTCTTAAAAGTTATTGTTTAAGTTATTGTTTTAATTAAATAGAATTACTTTCTAATAATATTAAATTATCTAATAGAAAGACACAATGAACTGTATAATTAATACAATGTTATATGTTTTGAATTGTACTTTAATCTATCATATAAATAAATTAAAATTGTTTAGTTTAAATAAGAGAATTCTATTTACTATTGTTTTTTTTTAAAAAGATGTATATAAGTATTGTTTCCATTGTAAATATATTGTAATAAACAAAATTAAGGTATTGCTAATTTTTACTAATTTAAAATAAAAATATAATAATAAATCTGCTGTTAATTTTGCATTTTTTTTTGTTAGCACACAACATAAATTTCATATATTGCATGTGATGATATAATTATGTAAAACAGAAAATATCTTTAGAAGATCTCTTTATAACTTTTCAAAAAATGCGTTAAGTAAACAACATTATTATCTAAGACTTGTAATTTCGTGAGCTAAAGCAAATTATTTTTTCGTACCTATGTGGCCATTTTCGCACAGTTCTCGTTCAATAAATATAATATCAAGAACATATAGAACACCGATATATCGTACATATTATAATTTTTTCTGTTTTCTTCGATGTCAGCAACTAGCATTACATCTTCATAAGAGAAATGTATCGTATCCCTTTTAATACTGAGTTTCGAGCAGTTCTTTTAAGGTCATTAAATTATGCTACTTTTCTCACAGATAATAATAAATCAATTTTAATAATAAAAAAAGCGAGAATAATAACTTACCAATAAAATTGATCGTAAAAATATCCTTAACAAGGTTTTGACACTAATTTTACACTGATTTATCACAAAATGATTTTCATTCGCCAAATGCACAGGCGTCCATAGAATCTCCAAACTGGGGATGAAAATGCGCACGAATCGACGCTGGGCGTCGCCATCGTAGGGATGGAACAGTCAGGACGCGGCAAGGTGGTGAATTCGGGGTTGAAGAGTGGGGCGGATTCGAAAGTCGAGCAAAGAGCTTCGTGTCCGATCGCTGCTACGGCGACCTGCAGACTGTTCTGTCGAGCAACCTCGGCTCTGCTCGGTTACGAACAGTCATTAACATAAATTGTCTTCGGTGACAGTTACTACCACCACCTCTCTATGGTATCGGATAAAATAAAGTAGATACAACCGTAATATCGTAGCTTGCATACACAGATGAGTCACTCTTATATGTATATATTTAGAATAGTAATGTTTAGAAAAGTATATTCTAATAATTTTTATATTCTAATTAGCACGCGCAATATTTCTGAGATAGTAGTTTTTTTTTTATTATTTTAAACATTCTGTAATTTTTTTGTATGAAAGCAACCTAATATTTCAAATAAATTTTTAAAGAAATTTATATCAGATAAATTATAAAAAGAGAATTATAAAAAGAGAAGCGATCTTTATTAAACATATCGAGCAATTTTTACATAGCAAAAAGCATATTTAGTAAATTTGAATCTCTTAGATTTTTTATTTTACAATTTGATAATATTATAAAGTGCGTTATTAAGTTTAGCAAAATTTTTGATTGATAAACAATTTTGATACATTTGATCGTATCTGTATTATAAAAAAATAAGCAATATACTCTTTGAACTATTGTTTTCAAAAAGCTTTTTAACTTCAGGTATATTTTCTAATCTTTTGAATTGCATTGTGATTTCATTGTAAGTTGAGTTTGATACGGTTCAAAAAAAGGTAAAAAAGGTAAAAATGTTTCATGCTGAGAGTCGGACTATACCATAAACACTATATAGTTTGGAATACCTGGATATTTGTTAATAATAATGTTAATAATAATATTAGTGATAAAACTAGTGTTAATAATAATATTAACGATAAGATTAACACTATAAAATTGTTTTTAATATTGTGAAATTAAATTTTGTAAAATTATTATTGCAATTGCAAAGTTATTATTATAAAATTAAAAAATTATTTTCTGCTTAAAAAGGAAAAATTACAATTTCTGCTTATTATACATCTAAGTAAGAAAATTTTTTATATATTAGTTAAATTTAATAATGCTATCTAATATTAAAAAGAATAATTATTGTTTTTAATATTAAAAGTCTAGCTTAAAATACAAAGCAAGAGATCAAGAAATATTCAATTCTTTATCTATTTATTTATTTATGGCATTTTTTTGTATAACTTTATTATTTACAATATAAATTACAACTTTAAACTTATGTGAGTAATTTACATACACTTGTGTATTTAAATAATTATAGACTTTAAGTTGCTAGTAAACTTTAAGTTGCTAGTAATTATATTAAAACATTTTATTAAAACAAATAATATAATAAACTTAAATTTAATAAACATAATTAAACAATTACATAAATTAAACATATATAAATTAAAATAATTATTTATATACATAAAAGTTATTAGTTATTTGTTAGAATTATAAATTATATAGTTTCAGAAAACTGTACATTATTCATACACATAATTACGAAATATAAAATATTATAAAAAATATAAAAAATATTTTTATATATTATTACTTCACATGTAATGTATTATATCTTTTTTAATATTTGTAATTAATTTAAATTAATACATTTATATAAAAAAAAATTTTTATGATTTTTAAAAATTTTTATGCAGCTTTTGCAACTTGTTTTTACAATTGCTTTATACCTTAATTTGATCAAACTCACGTTTTTGCAACTTGTGCAAAGTTACAGTAAAAATTTCAATAATTAGATCTTATTTTATACTTTTATGGAAAGAATCATATTATAAAAAGTAGAAAATTTCTTAAAATTTTTTTACATATTGTTATATTAAATTGATAGTGTTTTTAATTAAAAAGAATATGAATTGCTTTAGAAGAAATAATGTCGATTAATAATAATGTAATAATAAACTAAAGATTAATTAATGATGTAATAAACTAAAGATAACTGTTTTAATAAAATTATAAACTCGGCGTTTTATACATATAATTGATAACTCAGTTATTGGCTGCAGATATAGAAGAAAAGTTCATAATTTAAATATAGATTCTCGAATCTTTATCAGACGAATTTTGCTCCAATGATATGTTATCGACATATAATTTAAGTTTTTGTGCTTAAGGGGATCCTGGAGTCGTCTGTTTTACCGACCAAACGCGATTATTTTTCGCATGCATAATCTTTTTATTGATTGCATAGAATTATAAATCTTTTTCCACAATTAAAGTATAGACAATAACGTAGTGCGGAGTATGCTACTTTATATGGAAAACGGAAAAAAAAATTACAGTTTTATTATCGACTTTTGGCGTTGACTCGTAACAATAATTGCTTTATATAAAAATTGTATGTATAGTAAACATAAAACAAGCTTGGTGTGCACTAGTGATTTCTTCAGGGAACAATACTATGCTTTTAGAAATCAGCTACGAACTTTAGTATAAAAGATCAGTGCAAACGAAAAATTTGTGCGAATGTGTGTATGCGATATCGGTATAGTAAAGCAATACAAAGCGTGTTATCCTCGTCACTTTCATTATTCATTTCATTCGATAATCATGTTATCCTTGTCATTTCATGTTTAGTTCTGAATTAGCTATTAGCGACATCGTTCAAATTCGGCCGTCTGTATAGCATCCCTTTAATAAACAACTTTTAAGTTCAGTTCATCATATAAATATTATATAAAATAAATTTGATTAATAGATTAAATTATAAATAAGTTAAAATTACATTAATTTATGTCGATAAAAAAGGCTGCTATCAGAAATTTTGATTGGAAACATCGGTATAATAGTATTTTATTAAAAAAAAAATTCAAGTTCTATATATTAATCTATTATTAAATATTAAACTATAATTTAAATAAAATATATATACGTAATTTATTTAATTTTGCAATGTAAATTTTGTTAAAATAAAACTTGTAATATAATTGTAATATAATGTTTTAATTATTATATTAATTTTTTTTCATTGTTGCCCTTGTGTTTTCATATACAATATCTCAGAATCTGTTGTATCATGATTCATTAAAAAATGTTTTCAGAAAAATGTAAAAATTAAAAAAAAAGAAAAAATTGTTCATTTAAATCAGTTTTTATATTTTACAATTAATAAGAATATTATTATTTTAAATTGAAGATAATAATCATTTAATTTTGCAACTAAAAAATAGCAGTACATAAGAAATATGTGTATAATGAATATTATTTACATTTTAGTTGCAAAGAGCAAAATACTATTAGGTCTAAATATGACATATATATATATGTATATGTATAATTTTTAAAAAATTTTATAAAATTTAATTTTTATAATTTTTATAAAATTATTAATAAATACATAAAAGTAAACATATAAACTAAACAATAAATAAGATAAATTAAATATATATATATATATATATCAAATTTAAAACAATAGAGATAACTCAGCAAACACAGAAAATTGTAACATTGCGTCAATATTACAATATTGCAGCGACATTGCATCAATATTGCAACATTGCTGCAATATCGCTGTAATTTTTAGTTTGCTGGAAAGTATAATGTAAATATATAATGTATAAATATCTTTTATTTTTAATAAATACTGCATAAAATTGTTATTCTACGCCAATGCTGCAACTGCAGGTAGTAGATCACGTGTGGCAAACTCCACCCTTTGAGTGGTAGGCTTAACCAACAAAGGACCACCTCTCGTCACCATCATCCCCCACTTCTTTTCGACACAATTTGATTCATGATGGCTGCGTTCAACTTATATGCCATCTTTCAGACATTCTGTGAACTATTGTGAAGATTTGTAGACCGATATATTAAAAGTAATATCTTCAAATTGTTACCGACTATGTGTTAGAAGAGTTTCAGAGGTAAATTGTTCAGCCATTTGTCGTAGATGGCACAATTTTTTATTTCTAGAAACAGGAACGAATTATGATCCGATAATCTCAAATTTTCTAAAATTGATTAAAGTTGATATTATTCATGGCAATACACAACACACATATGACATGCATGTTAAAAAGAAGCTAATAATTTTTTTTGCAAGTGATTTACAAATGCAATGTGTGATATTACATAATAAAAGTAATAAATAAAAAGACAAAAAATTCTTTTGTTATCAAATATTTTGATTTTCTACCATCTCGGATGTCTGGTTAGCGCATATCTATAGTAGATCGTATTATAATAATTCCTCTCGACCTACTGCATGTAAATGTCACATCGCATTTACAGGTGTTATGGCGCACAACCTCGCTGTCTGTCTTATCTAACCGTTGAACTCCCATGGGTACAGTATTTTGAAATATGTAACTGATATTGGTCAAAGAAAGACAGTTCTTTCTTTAAAAAAGATGACATTGGATGAATTCATAATGTGAAGATATCTATGCAAAATGCTTAAAAAGCGGATTTATAATACTATATAAAATAGAAAAATATTAATTTATCTAGATTTTATTTATAAATTTATATATGTACAAGTTAAAAATTATATAAAAATGTATTATTAAAACAATTTAAATTATTATAAAATTTTTTATTATTTATATATAATATTACAATAATTAAGAACAATGTAAGTAATTATCTTATTCTGGTAATTTGATAAATATTCGTAAAAAAGAGAGCTTGTGTTGACACGTTGATAACTTGTGAATCAATACAGCGAGCTTCTCAGAAAAATAATGATGGAATAGACGGAGTTGTTTGCGGGTAGAACTTCCCTGTGCTACTCTTCAGCTTGGAAGCTGCTACCAAATCTCAGCCCGTCACTACCCGTGTGATTGATATCTGCCTTCCCCTTTTCTTCATCTGTACAATTCGCATCACGAAGAGAGAAAACAATTTCGTTTGCGCTTTTTTGATCAAATTTCTATTCTGCTTGATCGTAAAATATTCAGTTATTTTTATTAAAAATAATTCGATTCAGTTAGATGTAAGTAATAATCGAATGGTATTATGCAAAAGTAAGATAAAATTGTTCTTGTCAATTTGAAAACAAACTAATTGCAATAATAAATTTATAAATACATTATGATAACGGAACGAATTCCTGCGAGTGTTTTATGCCGTTTCGTAAAACAGCATCGCGAAAACTAGCATGCTTCAATCACTAATACCAGTTTCAGGTAACGCAAGCAACAACGTCGGCGGGTTAGGTGAGCAGGCGATGGAATACCAGTCGAGTTCTGCAGCCGTCACGTCGGAGTGACGAGTGCCTTCCCCCCAACCTACCAAACCCATCCACCCGTCGGCCGCCCAACGTCACCCAATACCACCACCGCCAACCACATACCCTCAGAGGGCTCTCCAGGTTCTCCGGAACCGCGGAGCACCCCCTTTCACTCTTTGCTTCTCTTCGGCCTCTCTTCCTTCAACTACGGCCGACTAGTAGTCGAGGAATTCGAGTTGCTATAAATCTCCCTTGACGGGCGCGATGCCAACATGGCGAGGAAGGGGCCGGGACATGAGTTGCGGGGAACTGCGAGAAAGAAGAAGGGAGGTGGCGTAGATAGGCGGCGAGATGGGGATGCTAGAAAGGAGGGAAACGCGCTTCGCGCCATACCAGGAATTGTAATAGTTTTGCTAGAGGGGTTAACGTGATGTGAGAGCGCCCCCGCGAGAATAGAAAGAACCCGAAGATCGGACGATGTAGCTCTGTCTTGGTCCGGACCGAAGGATACTTTTGCTTTTGTTCAGATCTGTCACTCAAGATTCGCGTTATGCGGGAACGCGAATGAATCCTTCCATTGCGATTTGAAAATTGTAGAAGCAATTTTCGTTGCTAGCAATATTTTCTCACAGAAAACTATAAAAATACTCTTTAAATTGAATAAAATTAAAATAACTATTTTTTTGATAACTTTTTTTATAGGCAATTATTATAAACAACAGTCAATTATTTTAAATATGTAAAGATACAAAAATTGAAATATAAAAAGTTAATTTCTTTTCGTGCCGAATGATAATATTTTAATACTTCTGCTATTTAAAGAAGATATTAATAACTTAGTAAAATTACTTTTTCTAAAATGAGTTTTTAATCTTGAAGCAATAAAAGAAATAAGGTACAAACAAATCACGATAAAAGAAACTGGAAGTAGACATTCTTAAGAAGCAACAAAAAGATCTAAAACTTTCCAGGTGTCGACTGCATCGTCGTCGCACGTGAACTATGAACTCGTCGGTGAGTTCATCAAGTAAGTTGGATTGAGGCAAGTCTTGTTTTCTTTGCCACGATTTAGGAGCTTGATAAGACGCTCATGATTCGACTGGCGTTCTATATCTATCTCCTAATGATCAGTCGCGAATGGCGAGCACCTTTAATTTACCGATGTTACATCGATAAAGATGCTATCAGCTACGTATGTTAAGTAATATTATATAATGCGATGTAAATTTAAATTTTTTTTAGTTTTTAAGTTTTTGAGTTTTTCTAATTTTATTTGTAATAATCAAGCCAGTAGTAAAGAGAATTTTTAATACATTTTATACATTTAATACATTTTTAATATGTGTAATGTAGTACTTTCATATTCTATATAAACACAAATAGTTAAAAGAATTATCGTTAAAAATTTACAGAAAAAAAAATTTTAATTTACAAACATGTGATATTCATTGCAAGGAATTCGAAATTCCAACAATAAAGATTTCTATAACTCTTTTAAGTGATTTATGAAACAAACCCTTTTAAATTTACCATGGCATTACCAATATTCAAGGTCTAGTAATGTCAAAAAGAAAATGCATTTGTCTGAGTTTTTCCCTGACATGTCAGGGTCAACAGTTTTAGAAACATACAAAAATCTGCGCTCTAATAAATCTTATTTGAAACTCTTCTTGTTAGAGAAATATGTAGTGTGACTGTAACTATATTAAAGTAAGTCGTTAAAACAACTGTATTTGTTATTGACTTTGTCTAAAATGATTGCACTATTACTATTTGTATTTGTTCGGATTTGTAATCTGTAATATTTTATAAAAAGTTTGTAACGATTATTAAAACTTATAATTAAGAAATATAAGGACATGCTACAAGAATAACAATAATTTGTAAAATATGACGGCAAATTGAATTTGAAATGGAACTATTATATATGTCGATGAATGAAATGATGCATTTCTCAAAAACAATGTGTCTCGAGATTGCGAGAAGCATGCTTGGAAGCATAAATCAATTAAATTATAAATTACTATACAGAAGTTGAGCAAAACGACCACCTGTTGAGGATAGGACAAGGAAAGTAGGATGAAGGGATGAAGTGGGGTAGCTATCTCGTAAATTCCGTGCTGCTACCACGTATAAACGTCCTGCATCCATGTATAGAAGCGCTTACTTCTTATTTTTACTTTTTTTTTATTATACTTGTTTCTAAAATATAATTTAAATGTTACATATTAATGTAATTCAATAAACATGTTTATATATTTAAATTCATTTGTCAATATTTTTTCGTGCAATTGCAATATAAGACAACAAATTTAATTTTTTAAATAGGTGCACTATTAAATTATGCAATATATATATTCTTATTCTCTTACATTATTTAAATACAATATTTTTACACATACTTATTAAATTATTCTTAAAATTTTATTTTTACTAAATATAGTTATAAGTTTATTCATATAATTTCGCAATTATTAATCAATGTTGCTTAATGTCATTATGATACAGGATACATTTTATTTGTCTGGTTGTTTCTCTCTACAGGGATTATGCTTAATAATTTTAATTGTATTTTAATCATTAGCGATTTATGGCAATCAACATCATTTGCGAGAAAGTTGTTAATATTTTAGTTCTTAAGCGGATTTGGTAGATAAGCGTATAATTGGGAATGCGAAGAAAGTAGTACGTAGGGACATTGAGAGCTGCCAGGGATGATTAATTCTTGTCGGAAAGCGCTAGACCCTTTGGAACTCGGTTGTAGCGTCCCTGCCACCCCTGCCTTTCCCATTCCACACTGGCCCTCTTCGCTCTTCATACAACCACCTCATTCCTTTCGCGCACTCAACCCTCTGAACCTCTCTTACCACCGGCAGACTTTCTCGTTTCGTTTGTTCTCCGCCCGTGTCATTCGTTATTACATCGTAGAAACTCGCGGATATTTGGAATTCCAAGTGACGTCTAAAGGGAGCCGGTGCTTTAACCGATAACTCGGTTTCTTACCTTAAAGGAAACTATGTCCGACGCTGTTTTTGTTAATATTCTTACGTGAATACTAGCATATTGAAAATTAATGTTGAAAAAAAATTAATCGGAATGAAGATTTTCTTATTGAAGAAACTTCCACTAGCATCATGATGCTATTAATGTATCTTGCTATAATCGTATAAATTCATTGTGTAAACTTCAAGTAAATTCAAGTAAACACATTGTGAAAAATGATTATAAGAACACATATAATGCAAAATAATCATATAAAAATTATATGAATTGTAAGTAATAATCAGGAGTAATATCATATATATCTATTGGAACAATTCTAAAAGTAGTTCCAGAATTCGATTCATCTCAAATTCGAACTCCGGTGGCCCCATCTTGCAATGGCCAAGAAGCGCACGCGTCCGATATCGGTTGCATTTGCATAAGGCTATCGTCTTTCCTTTGTTGCGGACTCGCCTCCCACGTACGTGGCGAGGCTGTCACTCAGAGTTTCAGGACTCTCCTCAGTCTTCTCTCACATCAGTCGCGGATCAGTACTTCTCTCTATCTCCCTCGGCATTTCTTCCTCCTTTCTCCTTTTTTCTCGATTTCAAACTTCCCCACAGCACACAGCAAGCATCTACACCCTGTCTTCGCTACCTTGCCTGCATTCCTGCATACTATTACACGGAGCTGTGCTTACATATATTTCGTCTGTAACGCTCGCTTACTTGTTTCAAATAAGGCCATTCAGGATACTCCATAGACTTCCGAAACGCAAAATATCTCATCATAACGGGTATCAAAAGTTGACCACGACAGTTCCCTAATATTTTAAAAGAAAGTTATTTAAAATATCAGACAAGTACAACAAATAGTATGAAGATAATACGTATTGATAACTAATAATCTCATTTAATTATCAAATTAATGTAAGATGTAGCAGTCAATTCAATTTAAAAGATTTACACAAATTTATATATTATTCATAATCATTCATAATCATCTTCTATTTATTTTCTTGGAATCTTATGCCTTGTTGATATTTTAACTTGATATATACTAATGTTAAAATCTGAAATTATTAGCCTTCTTAACTCGACAATCCAAAAATTTATAATTTGTATTTTCAAATTAAATAGTTATAATTTTATCTCTTTTGTCTTATATTTGCCGCCATGCCAATCAGAGAATATACCGAGTGTCAAGATGGGAATCTTGATATCGCAACGCGATAACTGGCCAAAATATTTCGGACGGTCACGAATGGACAGCGAAAGAAAAACGTATAAAACGCAAAGGCAGCAATCCTGAGACTCGGGGTGTTCCACTAGCGCGATACTCTGCACACTTCGAATAGTTTTCTTCTTGTCCACGAGTGCGGAGGTCTTCGAGGTCTTCCACTGAGCCGCCTAACTGGGGATGGGATGGAACGTACTTGGTGAACGGGACGGGAATGGTAGCTGCATTAATAAAACATTAAGGTTTTGTAGACGATGTATCGATGGATGTAGTGTTTATATTATCTTCTTTGATGTCGACATGTGAATTGGACAGATTTGTTATTCAGACTCCGTACGTAAAAGTGCTGAAGTCTTGCTCTGCTTTGTGGACAGGGCGAGTATCGACAACTCGGACATCGATGGACGGACGAACAAACGGACGGAACGAACGAACGTGAGTGCAGATGGATAAACGTGAACGGCCTGTTTCAAGTTTGCGCTCTGGGTTTGCTCCCTGCTCTGCTTGTCAGACAGCCGGTACATAGAAGAGGAGTCTTATCCGTACGCAGATAGACTGCTCTTATTTGGTTCTGTTTGTATTTTCAAAATCATTTCCTCAACAATTGATATATTTTCTATCTATTTCCTTAAATTGGACGACTCGAGAGGGTATATATCATAAAGACGTTAAGCAAGTTTTCATGAAAAAGTCAAAATGCATCTTATCAGAATTGACAACGCAAAAAGAGATCCTTCGATGACAAAGTCGATCGTTTTCAAACGAAAAGATAAATATATTTATAAACAATAAAGTTTTTTTACGACTTCCTTCAACTCCGTCTTTCATTACTAAACGTTTCCATGTCGAATTACACCCGACATGATTGTTCGATAAATCCCACACCTTGAACAAGACTTAATTTCACAATAGACGACCTACGCGCACTCATTTCTCGGAGCCGCGTGGTATCGACATTCTTCGCGATGTCGTGCTCGGGGCTCCGCGCTTCCCCTCTACGTGCTATACGGTACTGTGATCCCGAACCTTGACTCTTCATTAATCACCCCGTGGTATCAATGACTGACTGAGTGACTGACGGCAGGCGAGAGGTATTATATACCTACGGTGTTCGCGCGAAAGCTGATGCTCGTCGTGGGGATCTTTCTCGTCTCTGATAGACTGACGAGAGAGAGCCTTGTCTAAAAACTTTTCTGTGCTTTCCCCTTTCCATTTCACATAAAGCTTAATAGCTTTATTCAAGAAAATTGCATTTTCTTGTAATTTTCTTAATATCGACTTTTACAATCAGTATTAAACGGTACATGCGCTGGTCAAGTAAAGACAAGATTGTTTTAATGCGATTGTTTAAATTTACTGTACGCAATTGTGTGCACGAGGATAGGGAGCCAGTTAATTATCGCGATGTCGAAGTACATTCAACTCAGGAATTCTACAGAGTCTGTACTTATACTTTCCGATAGAAGAGCAGCCTGATTTAATCGAGAGGTCATGACCTTACGGTAGGCTGGCGCCATAGCGCCTCTTTATACCAGTATTCCGTTACGGACTATACACCGAAAGTCACGGTTACCTTGCCGCAGTCCCTAACAAAGGTGCACCTACGAAGCCAATCGAATGTGCGTCGTCATCGTCGGTAGCTTAGACGATCTTAGTCGTTTGAGTGAGTCTTGTGACGGATCGTGACTTGCGTTTAAGACTTGTTTCTTCTCTTGTTTTCTTGTTGTATGACTCCTGTCCGCTTCAGTAGTTTTCAAGGGTGTGACTCTGCTTTATCACACACGACTCTCTCTGCTGCCGATACGCGATTCTTATCGGCAATCCTTTCAGATTGAATAAAATGTGAACGTGATCAAGCGTGTATGTACATTATAGACGTAAGCTGATGATGGTTAAATTTACGATTAATCCCAAAGTTAATTTTATACATAATTAATGCGATTTGAGGTTAGCACTAATTGAAATTTGACTAATAATTCAGTTTTCGGATGATTTAGTTCAATACATTTACCTAATTAAAATCATGAAATGCGTTATTAGGAAAGAGGAATCTGTGTATTGCGGTTAGATAACCTCGCGTGGTTATCACGCAATTTTTCAATACAAACGTTATCGCATTTCATGTTTGAGCAATAAAAACGGACGCGTCAAAGTATCATATCAGCAATTATAAACATAATAATTATTGTTGTGCATCATAATTAACATTGCTGGTCCAATTCTCTTTATTACGCATGGCGTAACATAATTAATTTGTAAAATGATTATATGTTTAATAATTTTGTACACGCCTTGCATTGAGAGCATTATCGAAATTGAGCATTATAATTCTTTCGGTCTTATAGGTTCCAGAAAATAAACGTACATCGATGATTTCTGTACGTTATACCATTTAATAATTACAATTTAAATTATATTTAATTATACGGATCTTACACGTACGGTGCTCTAGATTACGTAGATGTAATAAGTAAATATTTTTAGTTAGGCTATTTTACGTATATTACATGGAATGAAATAACATTTTAGTGACGCTACGAGAACGTAATACTTGAGCTTAATTTAACTTGGAGAAAACGCATTTCTTTGCACCTGACGAATAAATAGTAAATACTTGCAATTTTCATTTCGTCTCTTATTTCGCCAAACTGCGGGTACAGGCTACGAACGACTTTGAATCGATTTTTGATAAGCATCGAGATAGCACGGCTACGTATCCCGCAATGGATCTCGTGTAAAAGAGTAATGCAAATCTTGCATTATTTGTGCACATCATTCATAGGTACGGGACGTGTTGTACGACACGCGGCGTAAACAACAAAAAAATAATAATAATAACGAAACAAATAAAATACAATATTAACACTCGACCAAATCATAAGCAACAGACTCACTCTCAATACAATAATAAAGATAATATCAAGAATTTCAATAATGATAATGATAATAATAATATTAATAATAATATATAATAATGCTCACTATATGCTTTATTTAAATATCCATATAGCATACCAGGCGATAACGAAAAAAAAATTATATTGTTTCTGACAGCATTCTTGGAAGAAACAAGTAATTTTTTGTACATTTTAAACGACGATTCCGAAATTATTTCACTTACTTCAAATTAATTGAATGCAAAATATTGTCTAACTGTGAGTAGTTTTTTGTCTAAGATTAATATAATTTATCAATTCGTACGACAAAAGAAAGATCTTTTTTCGTTAACGCCTCGTACAATGATAACGTCTCGTTCGACATCGCGTTATATATTTAATAATTATGTACAATTCAATGCTAACCTAGCTAGGTCTCTTCTTTATTTGTTTCCTCTTTCGCTTGTACCACTTAGAATCTCGAACAACATACACACATACTAAATTCCCTGTATTCTTCCGAATTTGCATCGAGTAACGCGCGGTTATGACAATTCAATAAGCATTAGCATGACTGCTTTTCCTCTCTGTCGTATCACAAGATAATCAATTACTCGAGTACTAGCTACTAATTAGTTTACACATTTGCGCTCGCTTCCCGGTTAACCAGTCGATACTCAATCTTATTTCTTGGATCCTTCTTTTTAAATCATGCAGGGTAGTACGTTTCTCTCGTTACACTCAACCACACATTTATGTATAATCCTGCGCCGATAAATACGCGTAATCAGGCAGCACGTGCATGCAATTTTGCGTTAGATATTTAACGCTATACATGCACATACATTGCACCATCGAAGTCAGACGTGCTCACAATGCATCCGAGGTCACTTATCCCGTTCGACCGCATAAAACATTTCCTTTTTTTTTTTATTTAATAGCTCGGACTTTTTTTAAAACTATGGTTATGGAAATTAATACGTTCCTATGTGGATTAAAGTTACTATAGTCAATGCTTAAAAAACAATAGTAATTTGTTGTGTCCATCATCGCGATAAAATGCTTGATGCGGTAGGATAAAATGAATAGTAATTTCGCGCGAGATTTTCCTACATATCGACAATATAGGAACAACGTGGCTGCTCCAGGGAGACATTGGTTACATTATATTGCAGATTATGTACAAAAAGATGCAGAGTCGCAGCTGTCCACCGTTTCATTAATAAAATATTCTAGAATAAAACAAAATCGCATGTTACGAATGACATTAGTTTCGAAAAAAGATTTGTTATTTTAGAATATATTATTTTTTTAGCAACTTCTAGAATTGTATAATGATAGAACAAAATAATATTATATGAAGAGGAGATAAAATGTATCCAGGCATTTGATATGAAAAATATTATAATATTATAAAATCTTATTTATATTATTATAATATTCTAAATATTATAAATACATGGATATAAAAATTTTTAGTTACGATTATTTCTGTAGATATTAACTACATAATAATCGTACTATTTTAATCACATGCAAATTTTGCTGTATGAATATCTCGTTGTTATTCTACTAATGTAGTTGCCACGTTCCAACCACATTTCTTATTTTCTAAGAATATTTCATAAAGCCTGCATAATTTATACGCAATGGATTTCTAAAGGTCACTTTTACCTTTCAAGACTAATGAAGAATAATTCGAGTGTCAATAGGTGTCTTACGGACTATGATACAAACATTTTTAACGTGAAAATATGTTTCTTTCGAAGTTACTTCGAGTCTTTCGAAAAGCCTTTTTTCCATGAATACGTTCAGAAAGGGCCAAATAAAAGAGAATAACATAGAAGAAGAAACAATAAATAAATACACAAGCACATTTTTCAATTTCGTTTTTAATCAATCAGTCGATCAATTTCACGTGAAACAGTGTGCAGCCAAGACAAGATAATTAATTTATTATTTAGTTAATTACTTTAGATCGTTGATTTCTACATCTTAAACTAGAGATTCGGTTTTATCTCACCCGCTGAGGTGACCTCTCATCCGCGCGTGTTAGTATTATTATTAATATGTTATAATCACGTGCGTGAGAGTCCCTCGGAGCGCGTCCAGTCTATTAAGTCGGGCGCACGGCGCTATATATGCAGAAAATTTTGGCTTTTCTTCAACTTCGAAGTCATACAGTGACAGTTACTTGTGTGTCCGCATGTCCACAGATCGAAAGCGAGAACGGATTGTTTCTGCTTAGCTTCAGAAAGGAAAGAATTTTTCTCTCTCATGTCTCTCGATAGAGTTCTTCTTTCGATTCAGCTAAGCTGAATATATGCACGAACAGACAACAAACGCGTAAATAATTTAAGTACGTTATTGACATATATGAAAAGAAGGATACGATTTCTCGCTCCTCCGGCGACAATCCAACCATCGACGCATTGCGGAATCAGCGGAACGCACCATGTGTCCTACTGGAAGTGAAGTTCCCCTCAACCCCGCCGAGTCACAAGTGACAGCGTCGTGACGTAGCGCGGGGTCTAAGGCGGAAAAAGCCTTTTAGAAGTTCTGCTCGCCGTACATCCCGGGGAACCGGACAGCGTGTGCTCCGAGCTCGGCGGGCGAGAACTCGTCCTATGTGGCCAAGTGAGCGAACTGGCCAGGGTGGGGCGCGAACTGGTAAGGGTGCCCGTACGGCGACATGTGGTACGGCACGATGTTCATGCTCGCCATCTTGTGTTCCTTCTTCCACTTCATACGCCGATTCTGGAACCAGATCTTTATCTGACGTTCCGTAAGACAGAGAGCATGCGCGATCTCAATGCGACGCCGCCTTGTCAGATAGCGGTTGAAGTGAAACTCTTTCTCCAGCTCCAACGTCTGATACCTGGTGTATGAGGTCCTTTGTCGTTTCGTCTCACCGTTTGCGTTCACCGTGCCTAGAAACCAAGAGTTTTCGTCATTTCGTGAGATGAATACAAATGTAGATAATATAAATATGACTTTTTAGAACGAACTAATAAAATTAAATTGTTACATTTATTCCTCACAAACATTGCGCATATCAAATGTCTTCAAATAGTCATTTACATATGTAATGTTTAAGATGAATCGTGTTTTTTCAACCGCAAATCTTATCGCGGATCATGAGTGGAAAATTGCAAAAGATTGAATAAAAAGAACAGGTGATGCATATTACTGAAATGCAACACGTGACGACCTCGTTAATTATTTCAGCGAGTTGTGGTTAATGCCTCCGCCAGTGCTACTGGATTGCGAACTGGTCAACTTGGCAGCTGTTTTACCTATTTGCTTTGCACGCCTCAGCCATAAATAATTTTGCAACGCTATTATTACGATACTCCGCCTATTACACCTACTTCCTTTTTGTAAAAATTGCCACTGACTGCATCGAACAGAAATGAGCTTTAACTTAGTCTCAATGTCATTTGTAGTATGGTATAACCACCGCATCATATTAAATCATTATATTAAATTGATGTAATCATAATTTATAATATATCGTTATGTAAATTACTTTTTTAAATGAGATAGCAATCTGAGATAGCAATTTATAGCATAATTGCAAATATTGCGTCAAATAGAAAAAACGCATAATACTATTCACTTCAGAAATTAAAACGATAAGATAGTAAACACGTCTTATATATCACAATTTTTTAAAAGTTAAATATTTTTCTTGAATTTGGCACGGTCCTTCATTATTTTGCGATCTTATCGGAAATATTTCTGTAATTTCTGTATAGCACCTATGTTATATTTCAATGTAGTTAATATACCAATAATTTTTACCCTTTTTCCATAACATTAGATTTTAGTTGTTTCAGCAAGTGTTTTATGCCGTTCATTCATACATTTTCAGCTCTCTTTGTGAACACGGGTCATAATATTAAAGTGTCGGCTCATTTACAGCTATAAATAGCCATTAATAGCGCAAGACAAAAGGGAGAAATTGAGAGTCATACAAGTAAAGATGCAATTAAGTAGAAAGTACGAGTAGCAATGATTACGCAATAAATAGGCCATTTAAATAAATCTTTGCTAACTCGTTCTCATGTATATAAGAAAAAATGCAATAAAATGTATGATAAATAAAAAAAGAAGAACAAGAATAAGAAAAATGCTGTTGTACGCGAATAAATATTTCCCATTGTTCAGAAAGTAGCTCTTTTGCATGTGTGATTATCCAGTGTTTCGAGCGTTTACGCATAACATTGATAACAGTACGTTTAAAGATTCATTCCATAACTCTGAACAGCACGAACTGGGCACTTTCACGAGAGTGAAAAGCGTTTTCGCAGAGGACGGCAACCAGCGAACGTTGAACAACGAAACTCCTACCGGGCTTAATGACAGGACCCTTCGTCCGGTGTTATCGCTTTCCTCCCGATGTAACACGTCGCTGGGTCGTGTGGCTTGACTTTTTAATAAATAGCGTTCTGGTTGTCTGGACACGGACTCGTTCGGTCTGCATATCGTTTATCCACCCGTTTTGTAACAGACAAACGGAATTCCTTTTTCGGTCACTCGTATTATTATAGAATACTTCTGTTCGCTAACCAAAAGTAATCTGGCAATGAAAAGCTTTCGCTAAATTTTCAGTTTTCCATTTTTCAAAATTTTTCAGCTTCTCATATATTTTTTTTATTTACTATCATTTTCATTAACTAAGTTTCACACACACACACGCACACACACACACGCACACACACACACGCACACACACACACACACACAAAATTATCGAAATTCTTTTAATTTTTATTTTATTATCTCTGCACTCAAATAATAATGTTTTAAACATAATCGCATATATTTCTTTTTTCTTTCTATTTTGTTAAATTATTATAAAATATGGAATGTAAGAATAGATGCGTTTTTTAAACATGCATTTTGTCTTTTCTTCTGGAGATAAATTATATTATTGGTTTCTCGCCGATATTTATATACGTTAATATGTAAAGGAATGTACTTGGTAAAGGTTGGTGAGAAAGCTCTCGACGATGCTCATATGCAATTGAAATATGTTTCTTAGGCGCACCATGTTAATTCTTCTAACTATTACTACGAGAGAGATCTTGATACGCTCACAACGCGTTACTTGATGTCTATAACAGGTTCGGAGTTTTTATCATCCCTAAAGAACATACGCACGAGTAATAATTTTACAATGATATAATTTTATGTGTGGGGGAGGGAGGTGTGTGTGTGTGTGCGCGTGCGTGCGCGTGTGTTAAATCACTGAATATTATTTTATCTTCGATGTAACTCGTGATTTATTATTTTTAGTGATCATACCTTTTGATGCATTAAAGTACCGCGATAATCGCTGACCCGATTAAATTTCACGCGTGTCAGGCACACCTGTTTAATTAGCATTTAGATTCTATCTGGTGCGATCTCAGTAGTTATTCTTGCACTATAAATTCTAAAGCATCGAGGGGAGTACGAGCCAATATGTTATTGTAACTTAAATTTCCGTAATCATACGCATGACTTGCGTTATATATCTCTCAGCAATAAATTTCGTAATCACATTGAATCTTAAACAGATGCAATGGGAACACTTCATATATTCATTTGTCAATTCATTCCCGTAAGGATGCGGAAATTCTCTTATAATTTGAAAATTGTACTTTCTTCAGAAAATTGATCGGAAAAACAAGATACAATTATTATAAATATATTACTTACATAAGCAAAAGAGTAAGTAAGTTAGTTGTATACCAAAACCGATCAAGCAACATCATATATTTATTTCAAAATCCCATAAAATTATTTCGTTATTGACAATCAATTGTGTTGTTAATTAATCGATCACGTTATGTTTACAATGTAATTATGCATTGTAATAATTAAGAATCAACAATTATATCGTCTTAAAAATATTCAAATTTATATGGATGAAAAGATACATAGAAATGTATATTATGTATATTAATTATTATATAATTATATTATATATTATGTAATATATATGCATCATATACGTATATATGTACATGTAATATTATATATTATGTAATTATATTATATCTTCTGTATTTTCCATCATCTATATATTATCTAATAATTATTTAATGTTTTAATCCAAACAATAGTCAATGATAATGACATGAAGTAAAACGTATCTTTATAAGTTATCCATGGCGATTAAGTTAGTTATATGAGGTCTTCGAGTTTCTAATTGAGACGCATGAAACGCCTTAGCGAACAGATAAAGATTGAAATAAAAACTTTCATTGTGCCTATCATGCAATGAGAGATGTGCAGGCCGAAGAGGTGCGCATAGCTGTCGTCGTTGTAAGACTGAGGCGGGCTAAGCGCAGGGCCATGTCGTGTCACCCATCTCGATGTCACCTCGTGTCATCTAGCCTTTTCGTGCCTTGCTCTTAATAGAACGCGGAGTGCGCGTGTATTTGCACCGAACCCTGTACCAAACGTCACCGACTGCCAGTCTGACGACTGCTCTGTCTGCCTGTCTGACAGATCGGCTGGTTAAGGCTGAATAACACGTGACTGGGATAAAATCTTGTGCGACTCCATGGCGTATTCTTGGTATGTCTGATTTTGATCTTCTTGGTTTTTAATACACACTCGAACTCTTCTTTGTTACGATTTCTTCGACTCTTAAATGCATAAGTTTTACTTATTACATACGCAATATGTAAATACGCAATATTTTTAAACTATACCTAGTGAAAGAAGAAATAATATACATATAAAAATTTCTTGTTAATTGAAACATAAATACTACTGAGAATATAATTATAATTAAATATTNGCGCGCGCGCGTGTGTGTATGTGTGTGTGTGTGTGTGTGTGTGTGTGTGTGTGTGTGTGTGTGTGTGTGTGTGTGTGTGTGTGTGTGTAAAGTTATATGTTTAGGAGAGAATTAAGATATCTAATAATATAACAAATAAATAATACACACATATTGGTCCATATTCTATTTGTTATTTTAATAATATACATTTAAAAGTTTCGTTTATATTATAATTAAGTCAAGAGAAACGAGTAAACAAAAAGATTATAATATATTAAAAGGGTAATTTATTCATAAAAAATTGAAATAATAAAACGTTTCGTGCTCACAGAGTCTTCTTCAACTGATGAATTAAACAAATAAGAAAATACAAAAGTAAAAAAAATAGATAAATATTAATAACACCAAACATATCAAACACGAAAAACAGATTTACATATAAAATTAGATAAAGGTCATCAAGAGGCCATATTAGAATCTAGAAACATACATAACGGCATAATAAATATTGTATAGGACGTAAAATCAAACGAATCTTTGAAAGTCATAATGATAAAAAATTAAATTATTGTGGTCTATTAGTCTATAAAGATGTAAAATAATCAATTCTTTGTTCTCGGATAAGAATGTGTTAAGTTCGTAATAAAAATCGATAATGTCATCAAGTCAAATAATAAATGTCAATGCAGTCCAGAAAAAAAAAGTTTAATCATAAAAACTGAGAAAAGGATTGTTAAAAAATAAAGGATTGAAATATATGCGTCATAAACACGGACAAATAGCCTTCTGTTAATTAGAGACGCAAATATTGACTAATATAATTAGACTAAATTAGAAAAAGTGATATTAATATAATTAGCTAGAAATATCTTATTATTAAAGAATATAATAAAGAAAGAAAATATTATACTTTTGAAAGTATTAGTTGAAATGTATTTATTTGCACAGAAAAAAATGTTGTATGAAATGTATTAATAATAACTTTATATTTAAAATATCTAAAATTATTATTTCATACATAATTCCAATGAAGAAATGGTACTTATTCTTTATTGTCTGTTTGTTTGTTTATAAAGTAATGCATGAGCATTTCATACTTTGTCAATTATGTAGATCAGAAATATTATATATCATTATTATCATTATTATATATCACATATTCGTAATAGATTATAGATTAGGTGTTGAGAAAAGAATCAAAATATCTTAGGATCGCAACCGCATTGTATTACATTCTACGAGTGCACGTAGATAGGTATGCAACGTGCGTTTATATACATGTATAAGTTCAGTATGTCAGTCGGGAGCAAGTTCCACGAAAGTATATATAGAACTCTCTTGTACTAACCCTCAACCCCCGGCATCTATCTGAATGGTTATCTGATACGAGAGCTCAAGTACGGTCGTATCAATTCTTTCCATCTCTACGATCGATTTAAGAATCTCAAAGAAACTAATAAAAATCTGTAAGTTTCGCGACGTAATGAACAGCGGGAATTGTTTTAAATCTCGTTACCATTAGATATATCAAACGTCAATTTCTTCAATGGTATTAATGAATCACGTTCAAGTGAGTTTAATCACGTACAAGTTCAATCATCCATGCCTTACATGCGAGAGAATTCAAGGAAGTTTCTGAAATTTATAAAAGATGTTTTACGCAACTTTTGGCATACCATTGCTTTTTCAAAATCATATGTTTAACCCAATTAGAATTAATATTCATGCAGCCAGTACACATCTCTACTTGTGAAAGAATCAATGCGAGAAGAAAAATGGAATGTTTTTTAAAAATCTCTGTAAAAATTACTGAAATTCCTTATGCATTTAAATAAAAACATTAATTGCATAACGGAAACGAGATGATTCTATTTACAATGCAAATTCTGTGATAAAATAAAGCAAACGATGTTCGAAATTACAATATCCAACATCGTCTGCATCCAAACAACATCGGCACTACTGACAAAAGAAAATGAGACGTTCATAAATAATCCGAGCAGTTCACCGCGGCTATTATGCAATTACGATTGCATCTCTATAGCATAGGTGGTCTAAGGCTTCAAGATCTCATGTTCGACCGTACAAGATAGTGTCCCCTTAAAAATTGTCACTGTTTCAGCTGAGACATTCAGCTAGTGGTATCGCGTAGTTGATACATCCTTCATCTTCGTTTTCTGTTCTGTCCAAGTTCTACGTTACTAATGACAAACTTGTAGTCAGTGTTCTTTTTAATTCGTTTTTTTTATTCTGCGAATTCCACAGAATAACGACAAGAAAAAAGTTATCATTTGTGCATATATTTTAAAAATAACTTAATATAACTTTAATTTCAAGATATCCATGACACAAGTGTTTTGCTTCTGTTGCGGAAATTTTCTTATGTTTTAACAAATTATACTCAAAATTTTATTTTTAAAATAATCTCTTGTTTTCTCTCCGTATGAATAATCCATAAAACAAAAAAAGAAAAGAAGTAAATTGCATTATTTCCATCATGAGATATACTAACAAATTAGTGTTCTCATGGAAAATTACATTATAATTGCGTATGTATCGTCAGATAATTATTTAATGTAAAATACATATATAAAGACCATAGTAATTTGTGTCTCATAATGATTTATTTCATAATTCTTATTCTAAGACATAGATTCGTGCTGATTTGTATACGTAGTAAAGACTTTAGTTATATGTAAGGTCCACCGATGTCGGAGCAATGATAGGAGATTATCCGATATGCACGCCTTCGTCTGGCTCGCCGCCAGTGTGAATAGCCAGTGGCGCTCATGAATTTTCGTTGAACGTTTCGTCGAGTCTAGCGATATATAGCTATAACGTAATCCACGCACAATTTAAATTTATCTACACGCGGCTCTGCGCGCTCTGTCAGTTAGCCTCCGTTCGGAACTGATTTGTGACCTATCCGTACTTGCACAGCTGACGGCCAATCGCATGCCGAAGATCGGCCTTCCTCGAGCGAAATCAACGGTTCAACATTCCACGACGAGGAAGGCGACCGAGAACGATGTTAGAAGATCGTGAGTTGATCAGACTTCTAGGTGTCTACGATCCACCTGTTACCAAACGTTCGAACACTGAGACCTGTCGCCTCGAGCTCAAACCGGAATCCGCGGGATCTATTTCGATCGGTATACAGCTGACACGCCCGGACCACACCGCGGAAAGTTGCCGGTTATAAATCTTTGGAGATACATGAAGCTAGTCGCTCTTTCAAAAGGATCTATTAATTTCTACTCTACTCGTGGAGCATGAAAATCCTTTTATTGGTGACTGTTACGCTCAATCATAGCTCAGAGGATTTCCTCCGCACGTTAATGAGGGTGTCATAGGTTTGTTATTTTTACGTGACGTTTTATAACCGTCGCTAAAATTAAAAGATAGACGCGCGATGTAAATAGGATGTATTCTGTCACGAAGAATGGCGATGATACTGGTAGGAATTCTCTTACGGCAGGAAATTCATTTACAGAAAGAGGGATGCGATATTCGAATTGGGTCAACGACGCCTTCTACCATACGCATCCGTGTGTGCATCGGACAGTTATAAATAGATTCAAAAACTATTGCTTTTCAATTCAAATGGGGGTAGCAAGTGGTTTTCAAGGGCTGGATTCAGAAGAGATGCTGGAAACGAGGTGACGAAAGAACGAAGGGTGCGAAAATGGAGGAGGAAGGGGAATGCAGAAAAGGGGAGAAAGAGAGTAGCAGCCTTGCTGAAGCTTTTATGCCGAAGTTTGCGCAGCGGACGTTCCGCGGATCATTTGTTATCTTCCACGAGAAAGCTCTCTGACGCAAATAGGTTTGTTTCTGGCCGCTTTAAACGCTTCACAATAATCCGCGCGGACTCAAATTCAATTAACGCCTCGTCGTCCCCACCGTCGTGCACGTCCTCCACCCTTCCTTCATTTTGCACTTTGTACTCGCTGACAGCATACAAAAGCCAGTACAGTCTTTCTTTCGTCTCTTTTATACATGGCGCATGAACCATGAGAATATTGAGGTACGTGCTTCGAAGTCCTGATGACCTTGAACTCCGGAATGTCCTGCCGAATGCGAAACGGCGAGTATTCGTTGCGCGAAAATGCTATACGTAGGTAAGTTGAGTGCATAAGATTCCGCCGGTTTAAATATTACGAGGAATTGTCAAAAGTATGTTGATCCTTATCGCTTTTCGATAAATTTCTCGTAGCGAAGCATGTGCCTTGCTAAACTGTCGAATTCGACTAAAATTAGATTCTCTTCTTTCACACTAGGTCATCTCTGTGGGTTTGATAGAACCGAGAATAACATATTATCCATTCTTTTACCGCATGGATTGAATCCGCGTATATATATCGTTTGTGTGTGTGCGCGCGAGCTCGCTCGTGCAAGAAACTGTCGTCTCTCCGAGGGGTTACTTTGTACAGCCGAATGAAAGAGAGGCACAAGACGTGATCGCGCGCGTATATATCAGAGGAAGACCGAGCCCTCGGATTGAGGAAGAATAGGGATAGAGGCTACGCGTCTCCATCCATCAGGCGACGGTCCGACCGCCGCGTCCGACACACGCGACTCAAACCTACCTACCTACGACAACCTGCCGAATGCATTATCTTCCTTCGAAGGTACACACGCATATCATTTGGTCCTCTTCTTGTCCGATTTCGGATAATCCCTCACGAACATTGTTTCATTTTATCGCGTCTTCGCGATATCATCATCTCTCACAATCAACACTCTAAAATGCCGAAAACGAATTTCTCAAAATCTAGGAACACAGCTTTGATTAATAACAATTAAGAGAACCAATAGAAATTCCATTAATCCTAGTAGCATGGACCGATGAAAAATCGAAGTTCAGTCTCTCGAACTTTGATAGTCCACTGAAAGTCCAACAATAGCCCGTTTTAGAGGCTCTTAAACTTTTAATTGACAATAATCATGAGCAGGAATATACTGTTATTACCATGCGAAGTAGGCATCAGCGTTTCATAAATGTTCGTATGACCATTCGGACACACGGACACGTGTGTTTGCGACGTACGTGTATTGGATCGCGTAGAACGTTCCTGCCGCTGGGAAAATTAATGACTTACCTTCAGCGAGAACAATACAGTCAGCTGCGACTCTCTACGTGCCTGAGTACAGTGCGTCGCGGTGATGCGAGCTGCCTAAGGTCGAACAAAAACACGCAAGCGTGCGAAGTCGCATACGCGTACGTGCGTCCATATATACATTTCGTGCGTGTCACCTATGCGAATTGATTTATTCTCATCGAGAGCTAGGAGAAAATGCAAATGCGTAATTTTCACTCGACGAGCTCGCGCATTTATATATTTCTTTCGATGATGTAGCCTCTTATTTCGCGCTATAGGAAATCGCGGATAAAGTGAAAGCGGTAAGTATAATCAGACTATGTTTCAACAATAATGCACTTATAATTTTTTATCATTTTGAAGATATACATGCAAGATTATTACGTGCGGCGGTAACATTTCATCTACCAAAAGTGTCATAAAATTCAATCCCAACCATCGACAGCTGCGACAAACGCCATTTGTCCCTCGTTTCGCGTAACATTCGTCGTGTCGGGTGAATAAATCTCATCGAAAGCGCGTGTCCTTTTCCGGAACTCTACACCACATCCTCTATGAATCATGCAGTATGCTCCTACGTTAGGTTGCTCCTCTTAGGAAGCTGTCCGTTCTGATAGTCCATGGCGTTCCTCCTAGTTACCCCACACGAGTGGTACCGCAAGCCCTCAGAATGCCTCGTGCTAGTACATAAGCCTCGCGCAAGCATTTATTTATGGTCCTGAGTCGCTGGGGTGTACGTAGGACCACCTCTATCCAAACACGCTTTACTCAGAGCATCGCTGCGAAATAAAGCTATTGCCGTTCAAAATCCATCTTCGCTCGTGATTTTCTCCCAGCGTAACAATGAAAAGAGATCATGATTATTGTATATCTTTAATAATTTTATTGCTTTCTCGTAAATAATTACAGACGTGCCAGAAGATCCATATTTTATTGATAGCAATAAATATTCATACAAATTACTTTTATTTTAAATCTTATTAAAAGAATTAAATATAATTAAATATAATCTATTCGTTTAAATAAATAATGTATAACGTGTATAGTTATACGATAGGAATATCGATAATTATACTTTTCTTTATGTGTCTGAAGAGTTTCTCTAAAATTTCTTTTATAAAAAACTTCTCTAGAAGAGGATATTTTCTCTTCGTGTTACTTTCGATGACTTAAACCGAGTAGGACCGAAATAGTTGCACCAGAAGCAAAAAAGAGAGTTGTGTGTTGAGCGTGATTCCGTGTGAGGCACTTGCCATGACAAAATACGCATTTATACTTTTATAGATTGAAGCATCAGAGAGATAATTGAAGCGTGGAAAAAATCTGTGTTAGTTCTTGAAAAAATAAATCTCAATAGAAAAAGCTGCACTAACATTAGCGATCATATTTAACAAAATAGTGTGAATAATACAATTAATTACATATGCTCGGCATTAATTAAATTCTTTCGTAAACAGATTTCGTAAAGAAATTTCAAAGTAAAAAGTTTACATCGATGGATTTAAATTATTAGGTACAATATGTTACGTAGCGCCCAGCGACAGCAAATTATATTTAATGTAAATATATTTTATTTTTTTATTACTAATATTATATAATGATTTATTTAATTTTATATATATTTAAGCTGGAATTTGTTTCAACTATAATTTATATGAGATTCTATTACTACAATTACATGGAATAAAATAATTTTGGAAAAGTTAAATAAATTCCTTGTTTCTATAAATATAATTTGCTTACCTATTTATTAAAAAACTGACAATTATTTAGCTAAGATATAGTTATTTGAACTTAGTAACTTGTTATTTGTAAGAGAAGAGATGTCCGAGTATCTTAACCAATAGCAACGAATGACAAATATCTACATCTGATTTACGCAGGATATATTTCACAGTAAAGTTTGTTTCACAGCAGTCAGAGCAAAACGGCCGAGAATTTGATTACATCACATTAGGCTGTACATTTTAAAAGGATGATGTAAGTGCACAAAACCGTTGATCTTTGCGTGATTTATTTATCACTGGCAGGGCTCTAGCCGGTATATATGCGACTATTATACATTGCATGCGACTTGTGTGTATCTTCTAAATCGAGTTGTCGCGACGGACGATGACGCTTCCCGCACGATTCTTGCATTACGGCGGCTCGCAATAATCGCCCGTCGCGAAACGAGCGTTGTTAATAATCGTTAGCGAAACTTCTAGAAGGTGCAGAAATATTATCGTGATATCTATTGTATTAATAATGTAGGAAACGCATGAAATTATAAATATATTACATTTATGTTATTTCATTGCTGTAATCTAATTTAGATATAAAAGAGATACAGTTCATTTCAAAGGCTAATTAAATCGGATTTATTATTACTACTTTTAATTAATGTAGTATTTTGTTATCTAATAATGTTAAGAGTTTGTATTCTCTCATTCTCCTTCTACGCTCTTCTCTAGCGTAAATCAGTGCGATGGTAGGTAGCGAAACATTTTCTCGAAATCTGAAAGAATCTCGTGATATACGGTAATAAGGAAAACAAAATATTTGCGGTTATTTTTGCAGAGCAGTTATTCGATTCACGCGTTGTGACAAAACCACGAAATGTGTGTACCGGCGGCATCGCCCTTTACTACGCCATTCAGCGTTAGCTCGTAAATTTTCAGAAGAGGGAATCTTCTCCTCGGGGAGGGTTTGTCGGCCGAAAGGGCGACTGCAGGAGCATAAGGATCAAGAATCCCCGTGGCGACCGGGCCACGCAGCAACAGGCGGCCCACTTCGCCCCCGGCACACATCCATTACCCCATCGGCTCATCCCGTTTGCACTAGGCGCTTGCAATGAAAATTTATGTCCTAATAAGTGATTCGCGTTCTTCTCGCGGTTATACGCAAACTGTAGTATGGTGGTAACTTTCTTCTCTTGTACGACACATTTTGCTTCACTAATGTCACACAATTAGGAATCATGAATGAGAAATGACAGAATTATGAATTATTAAACTTTTGAAAATAGAGTACGTTTCATTTAAAATATATTTGACATACGTATATATGCTATACATACATTATTTACATACATATAATAGTCATAAGAGGCAAATAATACTAATAATTTAAGAATATTATTTTTCTCTCTCTCATCATTTTTCTTCGTCGTCATTTTATGATGACTGTAGATCATATCATTAAGTTTAATAAAATAATAAAAATAATATATTTCCCTTAATATGTTGTTTCTTAATATTAGTTTAATTTATTATTAAATTAACAATTAACTTTACAGCAATACTTATAAACGCAAGGAAAAATATACTGAACATGAATTTTCTAAAGAAATATGATCGTGAAATTTTTTTTTTAAACGATGACGAACAATTCTAGATTTTGCCAACTTTAATATCTTAAAACATATGTACGTATGGCATGGATTGATTAAGCATCTTGAAATAAAAACATTTTCGTTGGTATAAAAGTGCAGCATGCTATGTAGTTAGTAAAACCAGTTCTTTGAGGCTCGTTCTCGTATCTCCATCTCATGTTAGTGCGCCGCAACTGTATGTACATCCATGCATATTTGTTTAAGGCACTGTACTTATTGCTGCACCATATCGAAATTCAATACGTAGAATGCAATAAATAAAAAATCATTTTCTACTTCTTCGTTATTAGCATAAATATGTGGAACTTTAGCGTAGAGAATTATAACAAATTAATCGAATAAAATCAGGCAATCAGGAAAGCTTGACATAATATCATAATTCATTTAAATCATTTATAAATACCATTCCTCAAGAAAATTGTTCCGCCAACTATCACATATTTATGATGTGTAAATGTGTTAAGGGCATTAAGTGAGATCCAGTTCCACTGGTTCGACTGTTTACCCTTCCGGCGTGGGGGATTCGTACGTTGGGAATCACGTTCGTAGCCATCTATCAATCGGGACACAGAAACGTGCCTTTCCTCGCGGGGCTCCGCACATCCTTATTTATGGCGGAATGATCGGTCCATAATTACAGACTCCATGACGAAAACGAACTTCTGCTTATCTAAACAGGGGCTGCGGCGCCCACTCACATGCACACAAGTCGATATTTCGGAAATGAACTGCAGAACTGTTCATTTGACGCATCAACTGCATGTTTATTCGCGTTTGCTGCTCGTCAAATAATAATTACTTATCTCGAACCTATCTCAGATTGCTACTTATCCCGAACATGCTTGTGGTTGCGTGATTTTGTCGAGGATAACAAGGACGTATTCCGGATAATTTTTACAATTTCTAAAATAGTGGAAATAAATTGTGAACGATGTAAAAAATTATTCTACATTTATATAAATATTTTTCAATTTTTATTAAAAAGTGTTTTCTGACGTTTGACAAATAATTAGAATTAATTTTTTTTTAAGATAAGGTAAGAAGAAGATTTTTAAACGTGTACAAACATAACGGAAATAAAATTTTTACAATATAGTCAATAATATAATCAAAATCAAAGACTGCGTTACTTTACTATGTTACTTTTTGCTATTGATACAATTTAAAGCAAGCGTATAATTTTTTTCTCACGGCTCTCTTATGTCAGTTTCGCTTATGGGAGAATGATAGGTAATACTTTCTATAAAGTGAAGTCTATAAGGCCGATTTTCGACTCCTTCTGAATTTCATTTTAAACTGTCAAAAATGTTTTATTATTGTAAAAACTATTGAACTCAACCAATTTAGCTTAAACAGGCATATTTTGATATCACTTTATTATGTAACTGTAATTAATCTCATCTGCCATTATCAAAGCTCTTAAGTCATTTAAGAACTTATCTCTTTATATTATCTCTTTTCTTATGTTGTAAAAACTATTGAAATCAGGTGATTTTAGTTTAAACGAACGTATTTGGTGCCTGTTTATTTTGTAATTAAATTAATTAATCTCATTTCTACTATTACATCTCTTTACTTTTTACGTGTGTGTGTGTGTGTGTGTGTGTGAGCAGATTTTTTTTTATTTAAAGGTAAGTAAGCTAAGTAAATACAATAATTAAATTGTGTATATCTCCAAAATACGCTGATAATCAATTGAATCATATCCATTCTCATAGCCACAGTTAATTCATATATCAGAATATCTTTAAATTTTTTCTATCTTAAATATACACACGTAACACACACGCACGCGCGCGCGCGCGCGCGCGCACACACACATGCAAAAAGTAAAGAGATAATATATAGGTTATATAAGAGTATTGATAACAGAAATAGGATTAATTAGTTTAGTTACAGGATAAACATGAAATTATGTTCGTTTAAGTTTAATTATATCACTTGACTTCAATAGTTTTTATAATAACAAAAATATGTTCAATAGAATAAAATTCAGAGGGAGCCGAAAATCTTATGAAGACCCCTCCTTTGTATTTCAGTTATCTAATCACTTAGTTTCTTTTAAAATATTCTTTCCCTCTTTTTTATTTTTCCTAGATTACCTACACGTTAACCAATAATTCATAAATAATTATGCTATCATTTGCGTAACGATAATCCTTTTAAAAATAATTATCACAATTGTATAAACGTTTCAAATAAATAATTTATAAAATTATGAATGATATCTTACAATGTTTCCTTTTAGTGAAACATTTGTATTTAAACATAATTTTATATTAAATTGAAAAAAACATGTTCATTAAAATATTCCAGTTATAAAAATAATATATAATTAAGATTTCATTGCTTGTTTATGTAATGTTTATAGAATAACGTAATGTAAGTATGTTAATAATAATAATAATTATATATTTTAAAAAATATTTTTCTCTCACATAGAGCAAAATAGTAAAATCATATTGTAATGTACTATTTTGAGTAAACCAAATTTTCTTATTCGTTCTTTTGGCTATTAATAAGTAGTTTATTTTTTCGAATCTAGTGTTCAAACGTTTATGTTATATATCAGAAAAAGCAGCGTGTTCAAAAGCGTCGGAACGGCTGGATGAAATCTAAACGAAATGTGATGAACATTAACCTCGTAAATCAATTATTTTTCTTTTAATGTAGATATGAACTATTTATTATCATTTTGTAACTGATATATTATTTTGCGTGAAGTTTTTTATTTCTATATATTTATTCAAATAATTTTCGTAAATCTTTCATAATTATTTAATGTAAAAATTTATAACAACAATATTGATCTAATCCAGATTTGAAATAAGTTTTAAGAATTTCCTGTACAAAAGAAAACGTTTTTGAAATTCATCTTAACCCGTTCCCTACTTTCCGAGATAAAAATTAAAGAGTTGATTTTATTAGTAAATAAATAAGAATAAATAAGAATTCAGATAAAAGTTTCGCATTGATGATATTAAAAGATAGTCCTAACAGGTCAATAGTGCTAGATAACTATTTCAAATGTGCTTCTCAGGTCCACTGCATTCCATGCATTCGCGCAAGATTTATGATTTTACTTCGCTGCTACTCTTTGCTATACAGTAATTATTCGCGTTAGTAGAATTTATAATGATATTACTCATTATAGACCATACTATTTACCCAATGCTTTTCAAATTTTTAAAAAATTAATATTTTATTTATTTATAAATTAATTTTTTAATATTTTCTAATTCTCAACGTTAGATTATAATTAATTATAATTCATCAGTAATCTTAAATTTTTGCACTACTATCAAATATTGCTTCGCAGTTTAATTGTAACTGGAATTCCACTAAAATTGAAAATTGTTAATTGTTAAAGTTGTTGAGTTCATATCATGCTAAATATATACATATATAATAACCTTTTTTATAATATGATATTGCTACAATCGATATAAAGCGGCGAATCTTTCGCTTCTCGCGAATCGAAGCATACGCGAAATAATCGCGCGGGAGACGTAAGTCGAAGTAAAAGGATGCTATATTAACCATGCGGGCATGATGCGAACGATTGGGAGAGGAAGCCAAAACTTGTACAAGAAAGATCTGAGCGTATCCCGTTTGGGGGCCGAGCCGAACGATCTGAGGCCCTCGTTCGAGCTAACCCAAGAGAACTAGAAGGAGAAGGCAACCCCCCGCGCCTTACAATGCAGCCTGATTTATGGCCCGGGCGCACATACATAGAGTTACACACGATATCATAATACCATTAATTCTTCGTCAAATTCCCCGCTGACTGAATCATACTGGCCGCGCAGTAAATCACGGGGGGCGACTAATGTGAGCGCGACCAGCGCGCTGGGCTGTTTTATCTTCTTTGAACCACGGGGGCAGGTGAATCTAGTCTTGGTCCCCGCTGAATTACTGTTATCCATGACCGCTCCTCCGCACTGCTTTTCGTCCGAATTTCAAACCGCGAGTTCATTTCCGTGTGTTTTATAAAGTACATATTTGATTGATCTTAGATAGAGATCACGAGTCACGACGTTTTGTGCCGGCGATTTTGCGTTTATGGAGCACTTATTCCGAGGTGTATTTATGTAATCGCTATTCACTTCCTGAATATGTTACTAAATCACCTTTGTTTCTCATCCCTTGTTTGTTTTCTCTTAATACGCGATAAAAATAGATATATTTCACATAATATTTCACAATAACTAATATTTAATGATTGACAATTTTATTTAATCAAATTATTCGTATAATATTTATATAACTCGTCAATTAATTATACTCGTCAAAATACAAAATATTTTTTATATTTCTTACATAAATTAATCAGGAAGCTGCTTTATTATATACAGTTTTCTGAGCTAAAAATTCAAAATGTTTTAGATTTCAATAGAGTAATGTTAAATTTTATTATATCTATTTCACGGTGATGATAACTTTATTTTTAGAATACGTAAAAAATTGTATACAAAATTTAATTTAATTTAATAAAAATTTTGAAGGAATATTTTCCAATTATTATTAATAATTATGTTTCTATCCCCGTAATTTAATATATAATTGTAGTTTTTCTAGATATTTCTTGCAGTCCATGATAAAGTTCGTACATTATTTTGAAGATATTTGTAATTATCTCACAATAAAATATATTCATATATAATGTATGTATCCATAATATATAATATTCTTTTAATTAATATGTACGTAATCTGCATTTTGATGTCAGATATTGTAATTTATTAATTGTTGTTTCACAATACTCTTAAGCAACATATACTTAATTAGAAATACTGAATATCGGCTATTTGTACATGGATAAAATTTTACATTAAAAATTACTACAATAGTCGCGGACCATGAAGGAATTATAAAAATTTTTACTATGTTTTTCATGGTCTATGGTTCATAGTTCACATGTTTCATATGATTACTGTCGTACATAATAATTTTTGATACAAAATTTTCTCCGTGTAGAATACTAATATAGATTAATCATAATTCAATGTTTTTCCTATTTAGTATCTGTGCGATTTTAATAGATAGATGGCGTTTCAAAAATTAAAAAGAATAAATATATATGTTCATGTTAATATATTAATCAAAACATTAAATCATATATCTAAGAGTTTAAATTCAAAATATTATAAAATACTTAGAATTTTTTATCCTGAGCAGTTGTGTACATATATGTGTGTATGTGTGTGTGTGTGTGTGTGTGTGTGTGTGTGTGTATGTGTGCGCGCGCGCGCGCGCGCGCGCGCGTGTGTATGTGTACATTTATAATCTTCTAACAATATAATAAATAAAATAATTTAATTTATTAATTTCCTCTTTTACTACGTTTCAATAATATTAAGAGCGAGTTTCTTTCATCCAGAAACGAAAAAAGAAATCTGGATATTGGAAACTACTTTAACGAGAGTAAGATTTAAAAGATACGATAGATGAACTTACTTTGACCAATGTGAACCCTTTTCATCCATGGATATATTTGAGGTGGATTAGTGCCAGAAGGGTTCCCCTTGTTGGACGAATTGTTACCCGTACTAGAGGTGCTGGATGTGGAGGAAGCAGGCGACGAAGCGGAAGATGCTGTTGTCAGCGTTGAATTTCCCTCGCCGACGCCCCTCGAACTACCGCTGGGTGGTGAGGCAGCGGACGCAGCTACGGACGACCTTGACGAGCTACCAGGCGGTGAAGTCAATCCTGATGCGGCTTTACTTGTACCGGGTGCCACTAAGGGCGTTGGACTATTTCTCGAAGTAGATGTGGTTAAATCTTGAGGAGATGCCACACTAGTAGACGATGTCGAATCAGCATATTTGCAGCTGGACGTTGACGGTGCTGACGGTGCTGAAGCACTCTGTAGAAGAGGCGTCGTCGGATCCGTGTGAAGTTGTTGCTGAGGATGATGCGGTTGCTGATGGTGTTGCGACTGTTGAGCGTGCATACCGTGTTGCTGTGACGTCGTGCTCGCATTTAGTCGAGGCTGCGGTTGCAATTGAGTATAGTCTATCATCCCTGTTGGTGCTGTATGCTGCATGCCTGATGCTGGTGTGGCATAAGGATGCTGAGGATAATGCTGTTGAGGTGAGTAACAAGGTGCGGGGTAGCTGGTAGACGCTGCATTTGGATTGTAATAGTCGCCACCGGCCGGCGATGCTGCTTGCATCGGTTCTCCAGGCGAATTTGCGGTCGGTCTTGGTTGTTGCTGTGGCTGTTGACCCGCGTAGCATGATGCGAGCGAGTTGACGAACTGATAGGAACTCATTCTTCACGTACCTTCACCTGCCGTCAACGTCGCTATATCAATAATTTTGCACGTCTATGTTCCGTCATTCACGAAAACACTGACGTTGTATTCGATCGGTTGAAGCAGTTGAACAATGCGTATCGTCATTAAGTGTAAAAACTCGTCATCATGCTGCAGTGACGAAAATCGCGCAGCACATGTGATCGGCTACTCCGACAAATTTCACCTTGTTCGTCGAACGATTCACAACTATCACGACCTGTTACACGCGAAAGAAACACGTCCCTAAGTGATTCGATAATGAACGAGGGGTTCAGAACTAATAGAGAGAGAGACAGACGTTTGGCGGCAGGCGGGTCGAGCCTAAATTCGAACCGACCTGCGAGTCAAGTTTATGAGGGCCACGTGGGCCTGGGCTATAAAACTGTCTTCTGCTTCTTTATGACCTCAGGAGTCGCGATTACCTACAGAGAACTCGTGGGCCCATCGTGCAGTAGCGCGTAACGAACAGCTTATCGAGGCGCCCCATTGAAGATGACCTTGTAAAGTCTCTTCTCAATGAAATAACATATGAGGTAACACATATGTACGCGCATTAAAATTATTCACGCAATGATTAATTGCGCTTCAACGTTGTCACAGGTGTTGCACTTAACAGACGGCTTTATATCGCGGCAACGGTAAAGGCTCGACCACGGTAAAGGGTGAAGAGTTCGCCGTTCCTGTTGCGTGCGCGAAGGGTGGTTGGTATCGTACTGAAGGCCTCGCGACGATCCAACAGAAGGCCGGTGTGTGCGGTAGCTTGTCACGTGCCCGCGCTCTCTGCGTGTCAGAGGAGCGCCTCGACCAATCCCTGCCGTTCGTCAAACCTTGATTGGTCTCTCCGTCGGCGTACGATTCTTCAACCCCGTTCCTTGCGTCTCCGTCGAGTCTCCGCTGCCGCTGGCGCTCGTCGTGTGGTAGTGTTGCCCGGCTGCTACTCGACGTGACAGGAACCGATGAGAGGGGTGTGTGTAAGAGAGAGAAAGAGGGCGAGAGAGGGGTCAAGGAGAGGGGATAGCACCGTCAGGGGGGCTAATGGAGAGATATTCGGGAGCCCTCTGAAACCGTTGGTGGGGGAGAAGTATCTCGATCGCTCTCTCGTTCTCCTCTGCAGCCTTCTAGCTGCGACGTCACCAAGAAGCAGTCTTCCGTCCGCTTTGCGAGGGGGGCTACGCGCGCACGCGCCCCCTACTGTATAGTCTCGCGGTGAAGACAGATGAAAAAGAAAAGGGGTGGTACGGCACACGAAGGCGCGATTGTTCCTTACTGATCGACCGAAAACGATTCGCCCATTAATATCATCGTATCTTCGCCGATTTCATCCATCGCGAATCCATTTTAGCTCGATCATACGTATTGTATCTCTTCTTGATCAAGAGACGGAAAAAAAGTATGTTTTACAAGTGCGGATTGCTGTATTTGCATATTGTAACGCAGAACTGTGAATCGAAAATACAATTGGATTCACTTCCGACCGCTCTTTTTCTAGATCGCGCGGAGAACGTGATCTTTCGTTAAGAAGTTTGTGATGAGATCGCGTTCGTCGCGCAAAAGGTGTAGATTCAACCTGAAAGCGTATGATTCTCCAACCGCGGTTAAGAATGGGGCGCACATAAGTCAGTCCAGTGGCCGCAGTTGACAGTTTTATGAGAGTTTGATAGTCTTTGCCGCTCACTCCTCTTTTCACAACGAAAGGACAGGAGAGAAAGGGCGGCCTAAAGCGGGAAAGAAATGCGTAAAAGAAGGAAAAGAGAGAGAGAGACACGCGCACTACGCACCACACTCTTTATTGTCCCATAAATTCAAACCTGTTGCCTGTAGCCGAGAAAGACAAGGAGGGAAGAGCGTGCACGAGGTAGAATCCTCTCCCAATCGCGATTCGATTGACGCCCCCGTTATCGCTCGTACGGCGAACCCGGACGCAACTCGTAACTCACTGAGCCGGCCTGAGAGGAGAGCCTTCGGAGTTGGCGGCTCTAAGCAGAAGCATGTGTGACGTAGTTGCCAGTTGGTCAAACGGGGGGCACTCCGGGGTAATACCGGGGCGGAGGGGACGGTGAAGAGGCGGAGCTCTCTTTGCTCATCACAGATAAGGCTTTAAACGAGATCTTTACGTTTTATGCAAAATTTCTTTGACAATTTAATAGTGTATCTGTTGTACTCTTTTCTTCACGAGTAGTTTATAGAATTTATGTTTTCAATATTTTATTTTTTCAAATTCTAAAATTTTTATTTTTTTATTTATTATTGAATATTATTATTGTTAAAATAACGTAAAATCTTGTAAAAATAATGATTTTTCAGCTATTATAATAAAATTGAAACTTCAATTTAGATTACCTATTATTTTCTTTGATGTCTTTTATTTGCATGTTTTTGTTACATAGATCGCTATTTAATTCGTAACAATTCGGAAGGAAGAATAATATTTTGAATATAGGCCGATAGTGTGGCAGTTGCTCGCCAGATGTGGTGAGTGCGGCTGTTCTCGTTGAATTGTGGCGCGCGCCCGCCCCCGGCCGTCCTACCCTTTCCTCTTTTTCTCCCTACCACTTAATCGTCTACCCCACTGCTCAGTCGAAACTGGCTACTCTCTTCTACTTTGAGTCGTCGCATCTGTGTACGTATACTATCATATCCCCACTATTTCCATAGCATTCGCCACTTCAGAATTGGCTGTTTGTCCTACACTATCATTTTAGGCCTCTTCTTTTGTGTGGCTGATGAAAAATCATAATTCAAAGATTGACAAATAGTAGACAAAAATTCTATTTTATCACTCGATGAGTGATGCTTAACTCTCCATTACTGCTGCCACTGCTTTTAAAAATATTTATTTAAACATATATTAGATTTATTTTGAAAACAAATATATATAAACATATTTTTTATCTAGAGAAAGAGAGAGGGGGAGAGAAGGGAGAGAGAAAGATAAAAAAAATAAGTAAGAATTATTGTACAATTCAGGATAAATAAATAAAAAAATATATGTATTTGTTATCGTGTGCAAATTATTAACTTAATATTTGAATTTTAGATATTTTGTATATTTTTTATTATTGCAGATTTATGATTATTTTACAAAGTATATTATTAAAATGTAAAAAAAGAAACAATCATAAATTGTAAAAATAATATATAAAATATTATATGTATAATGTAGCTTTTATTAAAATTTTTTAATCGCCAAGATTATTTTATTTTTCGCGCGCAAGTGTCAACAGATCAATGTATTTCGATTTAACGTAATTGATGCTTGGTGATGATAAAATTCTATAACAAGAAATATGGTCTGATCAACTTATTTCAGTCAAGATCCAAAATGCATTATTTTAAGATCTTGTGTCACTCTTCGATGGATCTTCTCCATTAGAATTTCCAATAAAGCTGTCGCAGATGTAAAAACCATGTCACTCTCATGAATCATGCGTCACAAAACGGAGCCGCCAAGACACGTGTATCTGTTATGCTTTCTCTCGATAATTCGCGGGATAGCACGAACGCAATTGTTCGTATGTTCTCTATATCTCTCTTTTTGCTGCTATAATCTACCCCGCATCATCATCCATGCAGTGTTACAGTTCGAACTCCGCTAAAGTAATTATTATTATTGAAATTAGATTTCAATCATATATATGAAGAATGATTTAAATCATCTGTAAATGTTCATTCTTCAGACAATTGCGAATCGATGGTATGACGTCATAAATAAATAATAAGTCGAATAGTAAGGACCATGGCACACAGAAAAATTTAAACAGTAAGCGAATCGGCAATCACAATTGAAAACGTAAGCATTAACATGAACGTAAATATTATAAACAATATAACCATAACACTAACATAAACACTAGCAAATCCAATATGTTGTTCTTTATTGCTTACGTCTTACTGCTTAAGCTTTTCTGCGTGCCCTAAAAATTCTCTAATGGCGATTTTAGTTGAGTGATATAATCACTGCATTACTTTATATATCAATGTGATGCATGAGTTTATTGAAGCTTTGGTGAGAAAGATCTTTTCGTCGGAGAGCCCTATAATCGGTGTCATCATCTATTCGATAATTACGAATTTAACTGATCATATTAAATTAATTGTAACTATCAAGTTAAAATTGAATTTTGTGAAGTATGATAACTGATTTATAAATAATTTTGAGTTAATACGCTACAAATTTGTTGTAGCTTTAATATAGAAGTATAAATTATATCTTTAATCTTTATATGAGGTGAGACAAAAATTCATGATATTAAGAAATAAAGGTATAAATAAATATATCTGTATAAAATTATCTTTTTAAAAAAATAAAAAATGGCAAATACACGCGTCCTCATACAAAAGATTTGATATAAAAAATTAATACAATTTGTAGTTGTCAAAATAAAATTCACAATAGTAAGAAATAAGTGTGTATAGATACATATTTTAAAACAAAAAATACGCGCGCGCGCGCGCGTGTGTGTTGTGTGTGTGTGCGTGTGTGCGTAATATGTATAAAATTATTCATTATACTTATATAATTATTAATTTAATTACTTATGTACAAATGTATTTCGCTTTTAAATTGTAGCAAATAACATATAATTTATTTCTTTATTTATTATATAAATTATTAATAAAAATTAGTAAAAAAGTTAATTTATGTAAACCAGCAAAAAGCTCTTCAAATTTAAATTATTAGAATACTTTTGGATTTAATTTTTAAATTCACAAGTGTCAATGAACACTTTGAATATTTGAATATCTAGGTTAACATGTATCTATCTAAAAGCATAATTAATAACAAACTGAGAGTTTGTGATTAGCATTAATGCTAAATGTTTTACAAGACTTTTCCGAAAACTGTAAAAATGAACTTACACTTTTTATATATATTAAGATCTATATATGTACATATACATATACATGTACATGTAAATTTATAATTTATAATAGAATGTTTAATTTTTTACGTATATTTATTTTATATTAAAATTCCGCGCTGTATGCAAAAACAAATTTTACGCAAGAGGATTGGCAGAGAAAAAAATATATTCAATTCGAGGTTCACAGCTAAGATGCGTTGCACAAAAACCAATACGTATCCGCGTGCCGGCCATGATGGATTGTCGGAGCTATGGGAAACTATCTGTCAAGCACAATATCGACCCTCGTTCTCTCTGTCCAACTCCAGCAAACTCAGGGTTCACTCTCGTTGCCGTCGTCTCTCCTGGGGGTGCGTTCTGCAATGTAGGTTTACCTACACATACAAACCTTGCTCAGCCCCCTGTTTTCATCCTCTTCTCCCTCTTTTTCTGCGTTTTCGCCTAAATCTTCGACCATTTCGCGAACAACCTATCTCCTTTTTTATACATTTTGCTTGCCTGAAAATGCATTCCAACGCAGTGCAAATTTACTGCAATATTCAAACTAAAAAAAAAAAAAACTTAATGCGTGCACATATACATATTTATTGATTTTTTTATACATATTTATTATTTTTTTAATAAAAAATAAATATAAACACCTATTAACATATTGTTTATATGTTAACAGAAATATGTATACTAAGTATTAATAGAAAATTATATCATAATTTTTCTATCATACTTATTATTTTAAAAAAATACAATTTTTACATTTTTAAGTTTTATGAAATATGCGTATTATTTAATCAATAAATAATATACATTTTGATTCCGCCGTAATAAATGTATTATTGTTTAAAAGGAGAATCCAGTGTGTGATGACCACCATTTTATTAAAACTCATTATTTTAAAAAAGTCACACTCAAATAATAGCGACAACATTTAAGATTAAAATGATTAAGATCATTTGTTTCAGATACCTATAAATGGAGTACTTGTCAACCATGAAGGACAACAAAGCATTTTTTATTGTATTATATCTCAGCCAAATTATTATTTTTAATTGATTTTTTTTTTATATGTTGTATAACATGTAAACTTTTAAATTTACATGTTCCTTTCTATGATAAATGTTTAAAATTAATAAATTATTAACTGCACAAACACATGTGTCAATGATAATTCTCTTTTTCGGGCCATTCACACTGGACTTCCTCTTAATACATTTATATTACTATACAATATTATATACATTACAATATTAATAAACGGGCATAATATGTACAATTGTGTGTAATTTGTTTCACGGAACAATTGTTAATAATTAAAAATATACATTATTTATGAACATTACAATATTTGTATTAGTCCTAATTATAATTTGAACTTCTTTGAATAATTATAAATTGAATTTTAAAGGAAAATAATTATTTATTTCTATACTTTAAACGAGATTTGTGTGTGTCTCTCTCTCTCTCTCTCTCTCTCTCTCTCTTTCTCTCTCGCGCGCGCGCGCGTAAGTGAATGTTATTGGATTCTCTTTAACATTCTTTTTAACTGTTACATATAAAACATAGCTTATATTTAATTAAATTGGATTCTTTAATCCAGTGAATTGCAATCTAGCAATGGAAAAAAAGGAAAGTTTCTTATATGACTTTTGCGTTTATATCATGTCTCAGAAATAATAATAAAATGATAAGTTATTTCAGTATAAATTAATACATGTAAATAATAAAATTAATAAAATTATTTTAACTCAACATGAATATCAAATATATAATTACATAAAATTTTTAAGCATATCATATTAAATTTATAACAAATTTAATATTATTAGAACAAGGACACATGAATGTAAATGTATGTAATGTGTTAATTATAAAAAATTATTTCAATTTTTTAAATTCAAATCTTTCAAATTTATGAAATGTAAAAAAAGTAAAAAATATATCTAGTAAATTTATAGCGTGAGTTATAACACATAATACATTTACATTTTTTCGAAAATTTCAAACGCTTTGTTACAAATTTAATTGTTTCTTGATGAGTTTATGTGATTATAATTTATGTTTTATATTCACAAGATTAATTTATTCTGCAGCATAAGTTATGAACAACTTAAGAGAATGTTAAAGAGAATATTATATAAAATACTGATATAAAATTATAAAATTCTGACATTTAAATTTTTTTTTAAATATATAAATAAATGATTACTTTTATTCATTTAAAGTGTGTGCGTGTTCAATTTACAATTATTCAAAGCAATTTAAATATACAATTCGGAAAATTCGAAACATGATTACAATTTTATTTAATGTAATTTGCAATTAAACAATAGAATTTACAGACTTTTTACATTTATAACTGCTTCAGAAAATATACATAAGTGTTATCAAATTTTATTTAAAAATTTTATGCAATTATTCATTATATTTTGACTGAATTACCAAAATTAATTTATTAGTTATTCTTATTTATAAATTTATTTATATTAAGTTAATTTATTACATTTTTATGGCAATACAAATATAAAAATTATATTAAAAGAACTTTTTTTTATAATTAGAAACTATAAAATTTATTACACTTTCAACTTGTAGCCACTGAAACTAATGAAAACTTGTCATCAATATGTTCACTTGCAATGCTTGTATCCTTTTTCCGAAAACACTACCTGTTGAAATTGAAGAAAAAAAATTTTCGCGTAAAAAAACACTTAAAATGTTAAAAATGTTAAAAAATAAAAGCAAAAGGAGAACACTCATTCACGCACGCTTACGCTTTCAACCATCTTGTTTCGTGTGAACAGCGCAGCTGCATACCTATCCTCCCCACTCTATCTAGTCATCCCCTAAATTCTATGTTCTATGCTTGCCAAATGGCTTCAAGTTAATAATGTTCATATAATATGATAATATATATAAATGTTTCACTTCCATAATTATATACAAAAATTTTTCTATAAGTTAATTATGGAAGACTCGAAAAAATAAATGATAATATTAATAATTTATAAAGAATATAAAATTAATAAATTGTATTTATATTTATAAATACAATTTTTTAATTTTTTTCTATTTTTTAAACAAAGCGATATTATTGGTTGAAAAAGTTTCATTTTTACATCTATTAGTTTTTTTAGTTTTTCAGTAAATGTTATACCCGAAAATGTTAAACATTACACAATAATGCTTAAAGTTTACTTATATTATGTAATATTAATTACAATTTAGATAGAAATATATATGTCATTGCGTTAAAATTTTAAATTATATAATAATATTGGATGCAATTGAAACATATGTAATCCTATGTACATTCTATATAAGATTCTATATACATCCTATATTTGAAAACGAAAAATTTTATTTAATTTACAAGATGTTACAAATTATTGTAAATAATTATAAATTATAAATTTTAATTTATATGTATCCTCATTTAAAATTTTAATGTAGTTATCTGCAAATTAAAAATAAAAGTCTGGAAAATGTAATTGATGTTCTGGTTAGCAATGGCCTAGATACTATCATTAATCAGATTATATATGAATTTTGCTTTGTACGTCAAAATATTTTTGGATGACGTATGCAATACTTACTTGGGCAAAATCTACTAACGAAATGCAAAGTTAGGGAAAGAATGCTCAGAAGAAAATGCGATGTGAACGGCCAAGCTTTCATGTACCTGAGCTATAGGATGCTCGTTGTTTAGCTTGGTCATAAATCATAGTGGTTGCAAGGTCAGCTGCCCCGATCTCGGCCGTGGCGGCATTCCCTCTTTACGAGAGAGAAAGAGAGAGAGAGAGAGAATCAGCGTGAAGGATCAACTTTGTCCTAAGTTTGTCATAAGTTCGTTTCTTAAAACTATTTCGATTAATTTGTCTGAGTATATAGAGCTATTATATTGATTTTCAAATTCTTGTTATATATGTGTATTGAATGCCATTATTACATACAATTACAATAAATTTTGATATCAATAATTAAAAAAATAATTAAAAATAATTACGTCATTCAAAAATATTTTGATGTGCATTTCTTAATGACAGAAAGTCTCAGTATTGATGTTTCAATATATGGACTAAAAAATTATTATTGAGGAGTAAACATATAAATTAGTTTTAAGATTTATTAATTTTTACTTGTTATATTTTCTACGTTGTAGAATAATTAAAAGTATTAACAAAATTATTGAATGGAGTATGCCTTACCATAGCATTTCCGTAATCATTATTATCTTCAGAATTATTTAAATAATGTGTTGTTGACATATTTTGATGATTGTACATATAATTTTGATATTCTTCGTAAAATTGTTGTTGTGATTGTGTCTGTTGCGCTGGATTTAATACTTGTTTTTCTTGAATCATCATCTGAGTATTGGATGCTGTTGACACGGCTATAGTTAAAGCTGAGTTATTTGGTGACACGTTTTTATCCTTTTTTTCTTTCATTCGTCGATTTTGAAACCAAATTTTAACTTGACGCTCAGTCAAATTAATATTTTTAGCTAGTTCCATACGCTGACGTTTTGCAAGGTATTTATTTAAACAAAACTCTTTCTCCAGTTCGAGGATTTGACTGCGCGAATAAGTTTGTCTTGTGCGTTTCTGTTCAGTTCCATTTCCTTGATTGGCTGCAATCAATAATTTTTGTATTAATAAATGATATATGTTAAAGATAATTTTTAAAATAGATTTAAAAATTTATATATAAATAAGGAAAGATTATGTTTACATATTGTTCGTAAATTGTCTATAGAAGATTAAATTTGAATGCGAATATTTCTCTGATTACTATTATAAAATACACACACATAGCAGACAGGCAGACAGACCGACAGACAAACAGACAGAGGGAGAGGGAGAGGAAGGGAAAGAGAAAGAGAGAGGCGCGCGCGCGCGCAAACACACACACACGCACGCACGCACATACACACACAAAACAATATATTGTAATAAACTAACCGTTTGTTCTTTTACACATCCATGGATAATTCGCGATGTTGTTGATGGAATACGAATCTCTTTTGTTATGATTGGACGTTTCAATATTTTTATTTCTTTGTCTTATATTATTATTATTTCTGTTATAATTATTCATATGCAATTCTTGTTGCACATTAAAAATGGCTTGTTGCTTTGATTCGATTTGTTCATATTGCATTGAAATAGTAGACGGTCCAGGAGTAAATAAAGCGTAATTATGTGATTGCACAGTATGTTCCGAATAATTTTGGCCATATCCATTGTATTCTTGTTGCCTTTGTAAATTGCGAAAAAATTGTTCACATTCCGTCGGTGATATTTCAGAGGGTGATGCACGGTTTTCAACAGGAGAAATTTGATATGGATTATGCGAAACAATTTGACTATTTGGCGTGATTTGGTGTGACGAAATCATTTCTGCGTTCGTGTATGAATGTGAATAATTTTGTCTTACTGTTTTCTTGCCATGTAGTAGAACATCCTTCAATAAACTGGATGATAACTCGTCTTTTTCAGTTCTATATTCTCGCGCTACTTGTGAATAATATGACCGATGTAACGGTATATTAATCGGGCAATAGTTCTGATAATCTGAACTATTTGTATTCGTTTCCATGTTATCATATTATCACAAATTCATGTATTGCTTGTTATCACACACTCTTACTTCAGTAACTATATACAACTATATTACATTATTGCACGGTTAAACAACTAGTTATGAATTTATGCAATTTTTGCACTTAAATACGTAAGACGAATGTAAGACATCACAACTCAAAGTTTATAGAACTCATATATCCATGTTCGATCACGTTGTCTTGATACGAAACCGAAGTATACAGCCAGGCTAGTTAAGTATTACTGCTGTGTCCAGACTGTTTTCGGTTATTCTTTAGGGGTATCTATTGGTATAACGGGAAGAGAGGGGGAGGAGGAGGGGAAAGCTTTACAGTTCTATCGAAAACCCCGGCAGAGCTTTCACTAGTACGTGACCAGAGGTCTTTGAAAGAATGGAAGGGGATGTTGCTACCCTTGGCAAAAGTCTCCATAGGCGCCTCTTACTAAACCGAGGTATCGCAGGGGGGCTCTGTCTTTGTCAGCTGCTCTTTCATTCACTGCTAGGGCCACCCCCGATATACATTCGATTTTTGATCTGCTGTTCGTGCCGCAGTCCCCTCCCACTATTAACACTACTGACACAAAACCCCATGCTCTATTCCCCTTCCTCTCTTTTCAACCCGACCTCACACAATACGTGCTACCATGTGCACGTATTGGATATCTTTGCTACAGAATCGTTCCGGCATCAATTTGGAATGGAAACAGCTTCTATTGTTAGAATATGTTATTTGTAAAGTAATGTTTAATGTTAACAAAAATATTATATAATATTAATAGTAATAATTTTAATTAGGCCATTTAAGTGAGTAATAAATATTTCTTATTATTATAAATTAAATACAAGAATAACAAAAAATAAAAATTATATAAAATGCTATAAAAATATAATTTCATTAAAACTTCATTATCAAATAAAATTTTCATTAACTTAAGAAATAAATTTCTTTTTAAAAATTGATTAGTGATTAATAGCACCTCTTCTTTGTTTTTTTTTTTTAGTTGCATAAATATTTTTTTACAATTTTCATTTTTTATTTTTTTATTAAATCTAGTTTTTTCATCGGAATAGATAAAAGCAGATAAAGGAAAATGAAAATATAAATAGAGTTTATACTTTTTTATTTTTTATATTTTTCATATTTTCTTTCTTTTTTCTCTTTAATTTTTTTCCTTTTTGATCCCACAAAATCTGACTGTTCACTTCAACTATTGATTCGTAATAAATAAGAACAAAATTAGTAACAATTGTCGCGAGGAACCACAAGTATTATATAATCAAACAAGATCATGAGATAGTCTCTTTCTCTCCTTGACATTATCAATATTTGTAAACATATTTATGCGGCAGGTTTCATAGACTAATCAATGCCTATGTCGATTTCAAAACAAAGAAAACATTAGGATTTAAGTGAGATGTATTGATTAAACATGATAGACAGCGATAGAGAGAGTTAAAATAAAACACTTATCCTTAACGAAAGATAATAGACGGCTTTGCGGACAAACTATAAGTAAAATACGGTCGAAAAAAATGATTGATAGATGGATTCGAAATGGTGACCAATCCTACGGGCGGAGATTCTAAACGGCCGATCCGAACGGACACGCGTCTACACGCACGCACGCGCGCGCGCACACACACACACACACTTGTACGCGTTACATGTATGCAATCAAATTCAGGCGTACAAACGATGCTAGAAGAATGTTTCCGTGCTCTCACGCGTGTGGACGTGAAATGCATTCTATGTTAACTGACTGGCATGATAGCAATAAATAATAATCCTTGACGGGCGATATTTGTGGGAAGGGTCGAGGGTTTCGGAGTTGGGAGCATTTCGTTAATGATTTTGGCTACTGACTTTATTTTCACTGGCTTGCGACGTATCGTTGACGTATAGTATACGCCATAAAAGGAATTCCTTTCACCTTCTGTTAAAACAACACAATTATATACATTACACCTTCCTAGTAATTTGAGATTTCTCTTAATGAAATTTAATTGATACTCAATTGCAATTGTTTGTTATTTGTCTTTCAATTATGCGAGTATATATTTAGTTTTATACCTTTTTTATCTTGGAAAAGATTACTATGTTGTAAATTTATTTCATTATTATTATATGATAATATTTGACATGGTAACTCATTGAATTAAAACATAAAGAAATCTAAATGACATTTATCTTGAAATATTGCAAAATAAAAGAATTTTTATGTTTTACAAGGTTTTTTATAATAACATTAAGCCATAACAATTAGGTTCTATGTATTATTTTTTTTCTCTCAGCTTATCGGAAAATTTTTCACGCTTTTATTTTAACTTTCACCAAACACTTTTATTCCGAAGTGACTATTGTGTTAGAAACAATGTCTTTTGTAAGGCCCTGCTAGGCAGGTAAAAATGAAACTAAGAATGAAATTGAAGTATTGTCACGATCTCACCATGTAATCTTGGACGGCAATAAATTGTAAAGCTTTTTTTTTTAAAAAAAGAACCGTAACTAAAGAAATGGCAATGAACTACAGAAGTAACAGTATAATTTAAATCATGTTGCTGCTTTTACGTGACGTTCTTTTTGACAATCACCAATCTATAAATGCGTAAGTATTAAACTGGCAAAATAAAAAGAATACAATAGAAAAATTTATTATAATCTAGCACAAAATTATATAATATTTGATATCACTCTTTATTTTTTAAATTATGCTATAATATACTTACAAATATTGCGTATAAAAATTATCTAATACAACCGTACAAAATACGAAATATATCGGATGCAAGATTTATATTTGTACTGATTATTAGTTAATGTAGCAGATTGCATAGGTTGTTAAAACGGCGCAACATCATAAGGTAACATATGTGTCCATATAATCCCTATCCAATCCTCTGCCATGTGAGCAACGATCGAAAGAAAGAATTTTCGCAAAAACGGGAAGGGAGAAAGGAGACAGAGAAAGAGAAAAGGAGAAAGAGAAAAAGAGAGAGAGAGAGAGAGAGAGAGAGAGAAGAATTTGTAGCCATTTGGGAAAATTGAGAGTGTCGAAATCAAGCCAGACGGCATCTATTATTGCGTTGATTAATTTATATTTGGTTTGCGGTATGTCATTCTGCGACAAATTGTTTCATCTATATATATATATATATATATACATATATATATATACATATATATATATATATATAAAGAAATATATATAATATATGTATATTAATACAAAACAACAATTTATTTTGTTATCTTAAATATTTTATTAAAATTAAATATATCTATCTTAAAAGCTTTGATAGAATTAAATAATTTGATTGCATAATGTTAAATCTAAATATTTGTGATTGCAAACTTTTTTTAACTTAATTAACAAAAAAATTAAAATTAAATTTGTATTATGCACATGTATCTTCTGTACTAAACATTTCTATTAATAATTATCAAAATATCGAATATGTTAAATCATGGTGAGACACGCGGGAACAGAACGTGCCTTTTCGGACAAAACAGAAAAATTTTCGAACAATTGCTCAACCTTTGACGGGACCCACGTAACTTTAAAAGACACCGAAAAATCTAAGAAGAGACCTGGTTTTGTGGTTTTTCCTGCGCTATTCACATACAATTCTCCATTACATCCGGCAGAATACCCGGTTAAATTATTTTGTCAAAGGTGTATAAAGTATTCCGATACAAAGAAATAATTTTATTGCTAATTTTTTTTTTATATATAAATCATAGAAAATTGATGAAATTTGTTTTTTCACGAAATGCTTAGTTACTTTATAAAAAATCGACAGATTGCGTGAAATTGAAAACTAACTGCACAATACAGATATTTCATGAAATATCTAATCGCATAGTGTATTTTTTATATTTTGATTCGAAGTTGCTTTTCATGAAATGTTGCAGGCATTTTATAAAATGATGAATTTTTCTTTACTAAATGTCTGTAATATAGACATCTTGAAAATAGTTTTATAGTACCATGTTTAAATGCAGAAAGGTCATAAAGACTTCAGGTATCATCGTGTGTACGAGTTCATGACTCGAGAATATTTATAACTTATTCATTACCAAAAACGAGAAGTCATCATAAAGTGCCTCATAAAATAAGCATTAACAAATTAAAAGCATCTAATTTTTCAGATTTCACACCGTCGCGTATATTGCTTAGAGTCCTAAGCATTTTTGTACCAAAGAGTCCCGAGGAATTGATTAATCAGTCGATATCTTTCAATAAAGAAATATTCGTGTCAGATATATTTTTAAAAATCCCGTATATGAAGTGTATTTTCAAGGAGGGAGGGATTATCGATCCAACGTTTGTTTGCGTAACGTGTTTACTTCTCACCGCGAATATCTTCCCTCCTCGCTACTCAGTCTGCTCGGTCGGGGCACCCTCGTGCCGAGTCGAACTCAGCGGGGATGGATCCGTACGAGGGAGGAAGGAGAGCGGGAGCAGGGGGAATAGGACGTTGGAAATATCATTTATCACGACCAGGACTGTCAATCTCCGCCGCATTGATACGATGATAGTTCACCGACGTCACGATGCTTCGCTAGCTGCTCATCCGCCGTGGAATCGTCGACGTTTCTCATCGCGGCGTGCGTAGGATGTTCCGTCATAACGTTGTAAATTAAAGCGACACACGCTTGATCATTGGTATATATGTGACGTTAACCCATTACATGCACATTAGCATAATTTTAATCGATAATTTGTATCGGGAATAAATCCATGAATTAGATTTTATATTGCAAAACAAAAAATAAAACCGGATTCGGTATGTAATTAATTATAAATGATGCAATAGATCTTGAATTCAAATGACTTATTTGCGACACCAGCTATTAATCTATAAATACTTGCAAAATATTAAACTTATATCAATCTTTTATTGCAGCCACATTAACTTTTATTATGTTCAAATGTATTCTTTGGTCGGTTACCGTTCTTACTGTTTCTGGTTGATGAACAGTAGATCCATTTTAAAACGGGACGTATATCGGGTGGCGAAAGTTAATGAGACTTTTGCGTGTACCGGAAACCAGTGAATTCTTCTGCTGCTAGGGAAGACAACTTCTACCCTCTCTTGTAAGCTGCGAATCGTGTGTAACGACCACTCCCAAATTTTGCACGCACATTAAATACTTCATGCATTCAAGAAACTGCCATCTGAGCCAAAAAATAATTTCACACGATTAAGATACCGATAATAATCTAATTACGACACTTAATTTTACCGCTAATAATTTTGTAACTTTACAAAAGGCATTGAGTATATATAACAAAAATACATACATATATCGGCTATTGAATCAAATATTTTTTATGAATTGTAATTTAAAATTTAATAATAAAATAAAATCTCTTTAAAACAATTGCAAAAATAATTATGCTAAAATAATTATACAAAAAGTAATGTACACCAAAATTTTTATTTTTTTAACTCACTGATTTATATGACGTTTAAAGCTTCATATTGAAAAACTGCTTGTAACTGTAAATGCAAAAATAATGCCTAAGAGAACTTATGATGTAAGCGCGTTGGAAAAACCATTACATAAATCACACGTTTCGACGACCGAATATGATCATTAAAAAATAATAGTGATTACTGATATTGTCCCACGAAATCTATTCTCGTTAAATAGTTATTTTGGTATGCGTTCGCAGGATCAATTGGATCTAGATCACCGTGACTTCAAGGTTGACGAAACATTCCATTAAACTTACTTACCTATGTCCGCATTTGCAATAATCATTACACAGATCGCTTATTTGCATAGTAAAACGCTTGTTAACGGAGATCGATCAATTCGCGCAGACAGACACTTCGGGCTAAAATCCTACGGAATCGACAAAATGTTTAATTAATCTGAATAAAAACCGCGCAAGGAAAGTCGAGGATGCACGGTTAGACGATGGCGTTCAATGTACCATTAGATAGTTATTGCGATCACCGGGTGGAATGTCGTAGGTTGTATGGGCACACCGACTATGAGCTCGCACACGCGAGCGTAAAATACGCATGTAGGTATACGCGGGTAAGCCATCGTGGCTTCATTCACGTCAGATGTGAGGCGACCACGTCATTTATCTGCCAGCCAGTCGGGCTAACGATGCATTGCCGGTTTGTTGGCCGAAGTCATGGCATTACCATACAGACACCGCGAATACATTCGTACGAAATGCAGATGCAAGTTCTTGAGGGTTGAAATAAGCGCGAACGGCATTTAGCGAGTTATCATCACCGACCTGGCTCATTAACACCCCAATTCACGTATTTGGCTATGCGCTACATCTATATGCTGTTCGATATTTACGTTCGAGATTATAGTCGATTGACATCAGCCGTTTGTAACGATTGACGTTATCCACCGCTCGTTATCATTATCCTTCTTCGCAATCATTAGATATAATTACTCGATTATTTATAGTCATATATTGTCGAGTAAACTAGTCTTGCAAGACAGTAAACGGCATTGATCGACGAATGCGTGATAATTATAATCGGTTATTGACTGCAAAAAATCTTATATTTGTTCCGCGCGATACAACACTAAACAAAAGTGGCATGATTACAAATTCAAACATTATTGTCATATCATTATACTGTTAAAGCTATTAAACACATGTATGCGCAGATTCATACATATGCGTATATATTATGTGTCATTATCTTACATTAGTTTATACGATCATTTTTATTTAAATATTTAATGTTGCATATATGTATATATACGCGCGCGCGTGCGTGTGTAAAATATGTAATATATAACACATATTTACAGTCGGATTGTATAATATGTACAGTCGGATGAGAGCTGTTGGATTATATTTAACAATTTTCAATTTCTCCTGCAAAAGGAACATATTCCATTTATATAATTAATCAGTAAAGAACAAAAAAGGACATAAAGTCATTTCAGTTATTATAAAGTATTGTTATAAAAGTATAAGCGTATACAAAAATATTTATTAAAAAGATAAAAAATTTTAAGAAAAAAATGATTTAAAATATATAAAATATTTAAGACATTTAAATATAAGACATTTAAAATATATAAAAAATCCCCATATGTCTTATTTTTAGTCAATTTTAGAATTTTTTCAATTTTATCTTATTAATTAACTGAACATTTAATTCAACCGACATAGTAAAACTGGTGACAAAAAAGTTACATGATTATCAGTACTTACATCGTGCATCTGTGCGGTGTCCATGAAGGTAATTAGACAGTTCCTGCCAAAGGAATCATTTATTATTACTGAGAGACAGCAAGAGAAGGCTGCGTGACCTTATGTTGTTATTGCATGTATAAAAAATTATGAGGACCACCGTGAAAATTATCAAGTCCATTATCATATGAATACTTCCAGAAAGGTTCATTGTTTATAATTTACTTTAAATGTTTTATAAATACAAATATTGTAATAAATACATCTCTAAGAAAAATCGTATATCACAGATACAATATTATTTGTTATCTATAAATTGTTTCAAGTGCGTAAAGATCTAAAGAGGCGTTATATTCTTATGCAATACATAACAATAATTATACATATAGCAGATTTAATGTTAACGATTGTTAAAGAAATAAATCGCTCGCGTTTTTTGTCTGTGTCTAAAATAAATTAATTTAAATAGATGAGCAGTAGATGAGCAGCTTCGTTATGCGACATCAGTTCCAAAAATTAAATTTTTGCTATTGTGAAATAGATAAAAGGAAATTATTGTAGAATCTAAGCTGAAGAAGAATTAGATGTTAACGCTCATACGGAGAGGGTTCGTAGAGAGAAGAGGAGGGGAAAGGGGTATCTAGCGGAGGGCTCGGTTACGTCCAAATAGAAATTCAATTGATCTTGTCCGGTAGTGTCAGGTAATCCATCTTGTTCCTTCCGCCATGTCTGGAGCCGTGTCTAAGTTGGACTGTGAGGAGGTTTCCGCGTTTCTCTTTCTCGTTCTCCACTTTTCGGTTGCTGCGACGTTCCGTCGGCTATACGATTCCGTCCGTCGCCATAGAAAAAAGAGGACAGCTGTCCAGCCGACCGCCAAACTACCCATTAATTACGATCCTGGACACACTCACACTTATCCATTTGTTTGTCTTTCCATCTCGCTCTCTCTGTCGCCCCCCCGCGGTTGCTCAGTTACCACCACCCGTTGTGAATAAAAATCGCTCTGCCAAACTACAAGTCGAGCCCTGGTCCCTTCGTCCCGTGCCCTGCACTTCCGCATTCTTTTTTTCGAGCTGCGACCGAGCGGCGCGATGAGTGGATTTTTGCACCGGGCATCTTTAGTCACTGTACAATTATTGCGCATCATTGTGCAACGAGGAAATTGGCTCCGGTTTCCATTTAATATCCACGGTGACTAAGTTCGCGATTTGCATTCATCTATCGATCGTGATGGTGTGCACTTGTGTTCAAAACAAGTGCTCTGTTCGCAAGATAACAATGATTACCCCTTCAGATCACTGATGTTATCTTCCTCGCGAGATCGAAACGAGGCAGCGCACCGATTGCAACTACGATAAGCTACCAACTATCGGCGCGAGTTGTTCATGCGCGTGCTTGTACGGAATGGGCTAATTGGTAATACAACTTTATTACTCTCCGTTAAGTAATGACGGTCTGTGTTAAGTATGCCCGGTCCGAAGGGCATGGAAGAGACGTATCGATACCAGATCAAGATAAAGGCGCGCATGTACGAGAGATAAGCCATTGTAAAGTATAAAGTACAGGGAGTGCATCCTCTAATAAGGCGATAAGGGTCACCTACCAAACGATTTCTGACTGCCTTGAGCAATCTCAAGTCGGTGATCTAGCGCGAATCGATGATCGGGGAACAAACTGGAATCTTTGGGACGCCTACATCCGCTAGTCGGATACACGCCACGTTGCGTACAAATTATTTTAATAATAATGAGATTGAAAAAAAAGATTCATTTAAAGATATATATATTAAAGATATATATACTAAAGTATTATTTTACATAGCGCTTAAAGTACATATATAGATAAGCATTGGGCTAGGTGTAAATTACAAAACAATTACAGTTGATGCCAATGAACCCGTCAAATCGAGGATTTAGATGATTTACGAAATTTAGATGGGCAGAAAAAATCCGAACGTTCGCGGCTACTTGCGGATAATTAATAATGTCGAGATCAAAAGTGCGGCCATTGAATGTTCGCTCATTCACAAACGATCTCTCCGCCCAGATGAATGCGAACCAGATCGTTACAAGGGTATTCTACGGGCGTGCCACGTATGGGTGTCTTCAGGTCAATACTGGCGGTTTGGTGAATACAATTATTAATGCCATCATTAAGAGCATTTACCATTTTTTAATACCTACGATCAGGAAGGAATATAATCCATTACTCAACCGTCGGTTGTTAGATGTCCGTTTTTTATGCCTTTTCAGTCTGTTGCCAATAGAGCAGTAATGGAAAGTTGCATCCTTTTTTTATATAAGATATTTTATAAAGTTTATATTAAGCATGATATCTAAATAACATTTTTGTTAACGTTGTTTGCAAATTTTATCAAAAAGATTTTAAAGTTTAATGTAAGCAAAATAAAATTTTACGTGAGGAAGTAGATTATAAACAATTAGTTGATTAATATATAAAATTAATCAATTAGTTTGTAAGTATATATATCTCTTTCTTTCTACAAAAAATAATTAATATGCGTTTCTTGTATAAAAATATATGTAGCTATTACGTAAAAACACATATGAAAACTTAAGAAATTAAATCGTTCTAGTCTCGAATATATATTTTAATCGCTGTTAAGAGAAGAGAGTTATGAAGGAATAAAATATGCGATAGAGATACATGTCAACGTAATACATTGTAGCGATGTCCGACATATGGTTTATTTTAAATTTGAATATATGATTGCACGTGAAATAGCGATTACGTTATAATTCTTTTCATCTAAAAAGTGTTGAAATCTGGATATTAATTTCTTTCTCTAATCTTCTATATTAATGATATTCTTAAAAAATATATTATGAATAAAAAGAAGCTTTAAGATATGGATACAAATTTAAAAATATATTTGTTCACTATGCACTTGCATGTAATTTATTAATAAAATTTTAATTTATTTGTTTATATTATAAAAATATCACATTTTACCAATTGGAATTTTTTATAAATATTAACTATACAAATCTGTCTAATGTGGAAAAGAAACTTCCTACGTCTGTGAAATCTATCCTACGTTTATGAAAATTATGTGCAACGAAACTCACTGACAAGTAGTAGCATGAAAATGACTTCTCGACACGGATCAAGGATGATATCTAAGGCGGAGAGAAGACTAGAGAGGCATCGTCGGAATTATATGGGGCGCGTCCACATATACACTCTCTTGAGCGCACTCCCCAGAATATTTCCATCTCTTCCTGTCTCTTTCGATCTTTGCTTGCATCCATTCTCGTCCTCTTCCTTTTGCTATTTCTTTCTCCCCCTGTATGACGAGCGCGTCGCGCACAGTTTACATCCACACCTCCGACCGATTATTTGTTGCTTCCGTTCCGAAAGACTATTTTCAACCGACAACATTCGTATTCGGATCTGTTGTACGTTAAACAAAGCTATCGAAAACGCAATTCTTCTCTCGTTTGTAAGAAGTATCTATTATTATTCACAGAATAACAAATCATATCATTTTCCAAACAGATATTTACACTTCATTTTGCTTTTGTATTTATTCTTCATTTTGCTTTTGTATTTTTGTCGCAAGATTTCTTCGTTTATATTCTTCGTTTCAAATGTCTTGAATATAGATATATATAATTAACTCTTTGAGAGAGCTTGCGAATATATATCTATTATTATGAAGTTCTACGCTACGGATAATAGCTATATGTTAAAACAGAAGAGTCCATACACATTCGATCTTCAAAGTCTTGTAAAGTTCTCATCACAGAGCTGCATTCAAAAGACTTAATGAGCATTTACGTTTAAGTCAATGTCTTTTTCTTCCAAATCTTATAAAAGTATATTCTCGTGTTATCTGAATGTTCCTGTGTTTCATCCCGAGAATAAGTTTGCGACACGTGCGTTGCGGAGATAAAAAAATCGGCGTGAAAAAGCGGCTTGGATGTTCCAGGTAGGCGGTCGTAGTTCCTTCAGCAACACAGCGGACTCTTCCTCTATACAGTTTCTCTAAAGCCGTAACGCGATTTACAACTAGGGAGTTATGGCGCCGGCTGGTGGTACGCGAACAAGATTTGAGCTCGAGAGGGAGTTATCAGGCGACTTAATCGAACGATTAATGGTACGGCACATGTAAAAGTCCTATAGAGACGAAGAAGCGCGCGAAAGAGGAAAGGATAGGGACCAAGAGTCAGCCAGATTTGGATCGGCCATGAAATCGCTTGTTAAATGCTGGACCTTAACATGATCCTCTTGTACATTTAAATAAAACAACCGAGCGCTGAATGATTAACTAATTATTCTATGAATCAATGAGATCAATCGCCATAATACAACTGGACTGGTCATAAAATACGCCCTTTTTCGTAAAATAATATATAGAACAATATAAAGAAATATTCAGGGCATATATTAGAATTATTTGGATTCCGATCAAAATTATTTCGTTTTCCTTAGAAAGCACAATAGAAATTTAAGGCATAATTGAACAATTTTGATTGAAATCCATTTCAAATAGTTTCATAATATGTGCCCTGTACATATTTTTATCGCTTTTATTAGGACGAATATAGCAGTTAAAATATTAGGTCGCTGCAAAAATTCTTGTCGATTCTTGGCAAATTTTTTATTACACTAAAAAAAATCGATACAATATAAATTAACCGAAGTATTTTTTATCGTTTTCCACGATTTTTTCCAGCTTTCCGCAATTTGTCCTCTTTTACAGCTGCAGGGCCAAAGCATCTTTGTCTCTAATATCGAAATCACCATTTTTAAATCGTTTAAACTAATTTGCACACGTTTTAACGGCTATAACATTTTCATCATACGTCTCACAAATAATTTTATGTGCGTTATCTTTTGCAGCATTTTTCTTTTGATGAAAACAAAATAAAAAGCAGTGGCAAATATGCTCTTTATCTGACTCCATTTTTAATCGTATTAAATGTAAGATTACGTTGACATGGCTAATCTCATATATAAATGTTAATGCAAAGACGCCAACTTACAAAAACTACAAACATTTCTGCTTATAAAATCATACTAATGTGTACAGATATCTATTCACATCGGCAAGAACTTTTGCACTTAATATAATTAACATATATGCACATAAATATAGATTTAATATAAAATTATACAAAATTTAAAACTTAAAATGTTAACTTTTTAAATTTAAAATGCTATATAATTCTGAAGTAAATGTGTCTTTAAATCAATTTGTATGTTGACGTAAATAGTTGTAAATAGAAGTTTAAGAGAAACAACTGAAGGTAAACTGTCTAAACTTTTTTTTCATAAATTAAAAAATACAATTATGATTTCTATTGAATTATTTTTAATCAGCAGGGAACTGCCTTTGGTATATAATTTACAGCTAACTTTTAAAACCTGTTTACGGACTAATCCTCTCTCTTTCTCTCTCTCTCTCTCTCTCTCTCTCTCTCTCTCTCTCTCTCTCCGATCTTTCTCTCTCTCTACGAATTGGAGAAATATCAACGGTGATGGAACGATTCGAGACGCGTTAAATATTAAGCCGACTACGAGGCACACCCGAGTTGGTTTATAATGAGGGCGTTTTCTGTATCTTGAAGATAAAACCTATGCATCTCCATTGCTGATCAGGACCGCTCATTAGCAGTAGATTAATATGATCCGATCGACAGAACGACCAAACAAATACACAGTAGCCATGTCCACGACAACATCCCCATTCGTTTGGCTGCTCGAAGAATTCGAATTTCAATACGTATACAGAGTGTAATCCGTGCAAACCAGAGAAACTTTAATATGTAATAATTTTAATATAAAATTACTAGACTGAGTATTTAAGAGTGAATTAATAACGAATAGAATAATTAATTACGAGAATGTCAACGGATTAATAGATATAAACAAGAAATGAAAAAATGCGAGATGACTGGTCCGCAAATATTCTTGAATTAATTATTTGAAATAAATCAAATACCGTAAATCTCAGCAGTTTCTATCACTATCTTAATCTTTTAACTACGACAGCGACATTACTCTACAGCAAAATCATCTAAATATGAAAGACACATTTTTTACATTTTGTCGCGAGGACGATCTGCAATAATATTGCAACTCGTAGATTGAAAGTTACGAGGGAGTAAGTAAAGAAAACCGTAGCCTTACATGGAACTTCGTGCGAAATCAAGATCTCGGTTAAGGTGGGGACACGAGGGTAATGGCGTGTGCATTATTCTGATAAATCGCTCCGACTGGCGTCAATCCTGACTTCGAGCTGACTGGAAATCTTGCCCGGCAAAATCTATACCTACCTACACAGGATGCTTGAAGTCAAATCGCGGCATCATCGAACGGAAATACCAGACGAAAAATATGTCGTGCGATTGACACCGTACGTTTTATTTCTGAATAAAATTACATAAAAAGTATTTATATATGTCTTGTTTACACACGGAGACAAATACGTATATTCGTGTACTAAATGAAATTTATTAAGAAATGACAGGCAGTATTAAGAGAAATAAATTGGACATTGATGAAATAATTAAAAATTCTGCAT